>JAADVT010000021.1:0-91870 GCA_023335895.1 Pythium rishiriense
AGACCAGTGCGCTGCCTGGGTGGTTTGTCCACTGGATCTTGCGTGTGATGATATCCAGTGAGGCTACAGCAGATGCGTCGCGTATCCAAAAAATGGATCTTTCTGTGTGATCGCACGAGCTCCGAACGAGTGGGTGGGTGACTCACGGTTCTCTCTCACATTCATCCCAGCGCATCGGTGGACATCACGGGACAGTGGCCCATCCACGGGGAGGAGCACGCGAGCGAGGCCGCCCCAGGAAGATGCGTGGATGAGTCTCGGTGGCGTGCCCACAGATCCAATGACGGTGATCCGACCCGTGTTTCATGGTGGCGCGAGGCGCCGGAAAGAGACGGAGAGCGGAGAAGGGGCACTTCGACTCGGCCCATACTTGAGTCGAGAGCTCACAAGCCGAGCTGCGTGCTGAGTGTTCTAGAGCGTGTAAGGCCTTACAAGTGGGAAACTCGAGGTCATTGCTGTCCCCCGAGAAGTTCTTTCGTAATCCCCCTGTGCTCGAAATAGGTTCTTGCCCCGATCTCTAAAAACAAAAAAGGCGATATGCTTGTGGCACAACACGCAACTAGCCTCCAGTGTTGGCTCTGCTTATCCGTCGGAGTGGTGCGGGTGGCTCCTTTTCTTTGTATGTGCACGGTGTCGCGACGGACTGCCCATTACACCAAGCGCCGATGGTGGTGAATGAGCGTCGCGGCTCTATCGTGGCGGCCGACCGCCGCACGTCTACGCTCTCCAACCATGCTGGGGCAGGAGACAGCAGCTCGTCGCTTTTGCCGAGGAGCGCGCGCGTCAGTATCGTGCCGATCAATGCGATGCGGTCGACGCGCCACAGCCTGCTCGCGACGAGCCTCGGCATGGCCAGTGGCCACACGCGCACCTCAAACGGTGGTCTGGTTGGTGTCGGCGAAGTCCACGAGACCGACGAAGTGGAGCCATCGCCAACTGCGATGCGACTCCGCTCACTCGCGCGCTCAATTCACGCCGCCAATAAGCTGGGCGCCCTCAAGGTGCGCAAGCGGTACTTGGCCTCGGCACCGATGGCAGCCGCGGGCAGTGCGAGCCCACCGATCGAGCCTGGCGCGGTCCAGCCGCTTGCGGGCCATCGCGGACTCACCCCGTCGGCAAACCCACTGTCGGCGCGCGTGATCATGTTGCCGACAAACGAGTTTTCAACCGCGGAGATGAAGTTCCGACTCGATCCGCTCGAGCCCGCGTCTTCTGCCAGTGGGTGGAACGTGCACAACATGCTCGACGCAATGTCAACCAACACTCCGTCGTCCACGTCCCCAGCACACCGACCTTCGTCTGCCTCGCTTAACGGGGTTGTCGTCAAGAGCGAACGGTCGGGATCGACAGCGAGCCTCCTCAACGCCAACTCAAATCAAATTCCTCCTTCAGGAAGCAACACTGCGAGCAACTCGAAAGCACGCTGGAAGACGGCTGGTGCCAAGGTGGGTCACGGCAATGGCTCGCACACCAACGCGGGCGGTAACCCGGACAGCAACAACAACGAAGGGAGCAATCGACCCGCATCGCACGGGTCAGCGGCGCTTCGACGCGGACCGAGCCACAGCGCGGGTACAAAGCTCGCGAAGCGGGGATCGTCGTCAAACTTTGCGACGGATCACAACTCGTACTTGCCATCCACAGGTACAAGTGGTGGGATGACTGACGACGCCCTCACGGGCAGCGGACACATGAGCAACGTCAACGTCGAAGCTCGGCTCTGCTGTGCACGCTCGCTGTACAAACTGTCGTGTCAAGCTGGTTGCGAGCAGTCAATCATCGAAGGCGGCGCGATCTCGCAGCTAGCCGAGTTCAGCGATGTCGAGCACCTCCACCTGCACGAGCTCTGTGCAGCGACACTCGCCAACCTCACAGCCGAGCCGTCGGCGACGGATGCCTTCGTAGCACACGACGGCATTCCAGCGCTTCTGGAGCTGAGCTGGTCGCCGTCCATCACGGTCAAGCTCATGTGTGCTACCGCGCTGTGTCGACTAAGCAGCCGTCCATCCCACGCTGGAGCTCTCGCGCGAGCCCGTGCGAGTATCGAGTTCATGTCCATGATGTCACTTCCGTGTGAACAGCTCCAGAAACTCGCCATCAGTTGCATTGTCAATCTGATCTTCTACGGCCACTCCTTCCCGGACCGGATCTTCCTGGGCGAACCGCACGCGATCCAGAATCAGCTGGGTATCCTGAGCATTACGAACCAGCTCGCAATGGCGCCTCAGACCATGCAGTTTGCGGCCGAGGTGCTGTTCAACTTGGCGCTGTATCGAACGAGCTGCTCAGGCGTGTTGCGTGGTGGTGGTGCTGACATCCTACACGGTCTTGCGGTGCAAGTGGGCAAAGCCCTTGACGAGCATCACTACACAGGCACATCGACTGCACTGACTCCCCATCAGAGACCCCAACTGTCACATGCCTCGGCAATGGTACTGCTCCGCCTGATCGCCCACACACTCGCCAATTTTTCTGCGCACAACGAGTTCCAGTTGATGACGACTGGCTCCGCGATGAAAACCGTCACCCAGATGCTGTCGGGCGCCTTGCGGGATTTGGGCAGTCGATTTTACGGCGGACTCGCAGAAGAGAGGCTCCGCATCCTTGCGGTGCCGTGCTCGAGAACGCTGGCAAACTTGTCGAGCTGCGAAGAGCAGCGCAAGCATGTGTTCACGCCCGACATGGTGCAGCTCACAACGCGGCTCTTCCTTGTGAATCGGCGCAAATTGTTCTCGCGTTCAAATGCATTGGCCCACGACGACGAGCAGACTTTCGCACGAAACATTCTTCGAGCCATCGTCAATTTGAGCTTTCACGAACCGTGTGCTGCGCAGTTCATGGAGTTTGCAGACGTCATGCCACGCCTCACCAGAGTCGTGTTGAGGGCGAACTCCCTCGCCGGCGAGGACACTGGATCAGATGGAAGCGATGAAAGCGACGAACACGGGAGCAGTGAAGAAGACGACTATGATGATGACGACGACGAACGAGAAGAAAGTCGTCAAACCAAGCATCACACCAGGCGCAAGAGCAGCTCTGCCAAGAAACGGTCGCAACGCTCGGAAGAAATGGAACCGCAAGGGTCGGAGCAATCCCAGCTGGAGAATGAAATGAGAGAGGACGCACTGATCGCAATCGTCAATCTCGCCCAGCATGGCGCGTATTCGCTTGAGCTCCTCAAGCACTTGGACGGCAAGAAGCTCGCGCTCGCAGCCGAAGCACAAGAGCGTGGCAGTCGTCTCAAGTACGTCTACGACGTCGTGGTGTGTAATATTCTGTTTGAGAGTCGGCTGCAGCAAATCATGTACGGCGATCTCGTGGTAAACTCACTGATTGACGGCTTCTACTTCTTTGCATCGTCGTCGCACACGGGAGGAGCTACGGTGAGCGGCGTCGAACCGTTTAGTGCCGAGGGAGGCAGTCCCGATGCACTAGCGTTACAGAACGAGAACCTCGCGTTCCCAGATGATCAAGAAAGGTTTCTTGTGGCACTTGCAAGCATCGCCGGTGAAGTCATGGACCCGCGAAACATCGACCGACTCGTGACACTCGTGCTGGATTGTTTGCGGCCCATGGATACGTCCATGTCGCCGACGCTGCGCAAGTGGCGCCGTCACATTACGGGGTATTCCTCTGCGGTCTTGTACACGCTCGCACGCTCGTCGGCGACACGCGGAGACGCAGGTAACCGCATTTATGCCCCTGAGACCGTCCAGACCCTCATTGCAATATGTGAAGGGAAGGCGACTGCAGCTGTAGGTGGGTCGAGCACTTGCGGGGACATGGTCACGGGAGAAGTCGAGACAGGGCGTAGCAGCTACTATAGCTACTGCGCATTCGCACAGGCGTTTAGCGCAGCAACACTCTACCATATTTGCGCGACGGGCCACTTCAACCCGCGAGTCATCCAGGCGCTAATCAGTGCATGTAACGCGAACGAAGAAACCTTGTCGTTGCTGGCATGTTCGGCGGCTTTTGCGATCATCTCATTCACGTCAGAGGGACGGCAGCAGCTTGTGGCATCCCAGAACCTTGCTAAAGCTCTGAACCGACTCGGACGTACGAGCCAAGTTGAGTGCCAGCAATACGCGGCGATTGCTGCGTGCAATGTCTCCACCGTCCAATGCATCTGGTCATCGCACGAGCTCAAGGACTTCATTGTGGTTGCCCTGCTGCGTGCCAACTCGCTACAGGCGAAACAGATCCACGCCAAAACCCTCGCGAACTTGCTTTCCCATATCAAGACACGAGCGAAATCCGTTGATGATGGTGTTCTTTACGCACTAATGAAACTCTCGCAAGTCATGCCGCCGTCGGGGTCAGTCGTAGAACCAGGTTCAAGTGGCGCCGGGCAGGTACCAATAGGGACAGCTGACCAAGCTAATCGCGCTGCAACGGGTTCTCCTGCCAGCTCGTCGGGACCATCAGACGTCACAGACGAGGTCTTCCATCTTGGTCTTCAAGTCTTGTTCAACTTGTCGTGCGAGTATCAATACCATCAAAAACTGATGGGCAATGGCGTTATCGCATACTTAGCTACCGCGGTGCTACCAGGGAAGCAGACGTCCTCAACCATCGGGAAGGAGAACCTGAGAGGTGGAGCGTCAGCCGTGTTGTCCGCAACAGAAACAACGGGGACGCTTCCATTATCACCGACAGTGAGCAGCGACAGCCGACGTTTTGCCATGGGTATCATTTGCAACTTGTCGAGCTACGAATCAAATCACAAAGAGCTCATGAATGCCCAAGTCATCGACATCATCCGCAGCTATGTTGACGACGACGTCGAGACCCGCGCTTCGGCAGCTATGGCGGTCCGTAATTTGAGTTGTCGCCAGCCCTGGGTCGAGATGATATGCGAACGTCGCACTCTGCAGATGCTGATCAGTTTTACACATTGTGAACACGCTGTCGTTCGCCATTTTGCGATCCAGGCGCTCGCGAACTGTTCCCAGGTGACGGACTCACTCCACTTGTTTGGTGAACTCAAAGTGACACGGGCAGTCTTATCCGTGCTGGAATCCATTCGACCTCCAGGGGGAGTAGGGTCAGCGACACCATCCAGCAAATCAAAAATGTCGTCACCGGCTGCAACGTTACTTGCCGACTCTCGAGAAACAAGCATGGCGGCGCTGAAATGTCTCCACAATGTCGCCTTCGACGACGTACTCGCGCAAAACTTGATGGATGAGTCTGCTATTCTTCGACTGCAGCCGCTGATGGAGAGCCGCGAGTTGGATACATGCGATGAGGCGTGTATGCTGGCAGCGACGATGATGAGCGTGCTCGCTGGGAAACCTCGGTGCGCTGAGGCTTTACTTCGTCAGCGTGTTGTTGGCTTTTGTGCGCTGATGCACCGCAAGCATCCACTCAATACCCTCATTGCGTACGAAACAGTTGTAATCCTTGTCAAACTCTCCACGTACCAGCCTATTCAGGCAGCGCTCACAGAAACACAAGCGATCCAAGTCGTGAGCACGATTTGCATGTCTCCTTGCGCGAGTCAAGACGAACGGATACGGGAGTGCGGGGTCATTGCTATTCGCAACCTCACTTTGTGCGTGGCCGAACACGTGTTGGTGTTCTATGACGAGAATCGATGTGATGAGCTCGAGTTGTCGCCATCGAAAACTGGTAACAGCAAGCGGCGACAACCTGCAGCGGCCGATCGACGAAATGGAAATCGGTCAAGCAGCGATTCATCTGATAGCGGGACTACGATCTCCCGCCTCACGGAGAAACATTTGGTGCAAGGCATCCACTACTTTCAGCAAGAGATCGAACGCTGTGTGTTTGACCGAGAGAGAGGTAGCTCGGGCCAACACGCGACAGCCACATCTAGTTCAGGCCTTGTGGATCGAATTTTAGTCGAAGCCTGTGCAGGCATCGTGAACTTGAGCACCGTCAAACTGTTCCGCGCGGAGATGGTGCGCTCGGGTGTGGTACCAACGCTGTTGCACCTCGCTGGCCAAGCAAATGGCAACTTCAGAATCCCGAGCATCGTACATTGCATGTGCTCTACAACCCTTCATCGCCTGGCACTCGAAGAAGAAGCCACTGTGGACGGCCAGGGGAAGCTTGTGCCCAGCCTCCTCGAGATCTTGTATCAAAGCGATGAGGAGCTTCATCAAGTGCGCTATGAATGCGAAAAAGTGTCCTTTCCGACGAGCAGCCCGGCAACGGTATCTCCCACTTTGACAGCACCGGTCACTCGACCCGGAAAGGCTGCAGCCGTGCATTCTACCACAAGCAACGCAACTTCCGGTCAGCGCACATTCGCCGAGCACGCGTCGCCGTCGTTGCTCCCGAGATCGCCGTCCAAACTGGCGACGCCTCCTTCGAGTGATTTGGCACAGTCAGCGCTGATCGCGACGACGACTTGCGTGAAACAGACCTACCGCGAGCCCAAGTGGATCACGTACGTCGTCAAGGCCATGCTGTCGTCGGCATCGATGGTGCCACAAATCGAGAAGAAACAGATCCGCGTGATCGGGCAGCCGAAGCCCTCGTTCTTCGACATGGATACCTCGAACCTCTTCGCGGTCCACACGGCGTCTTCAGCCACACAACCGACCCCATCGCAACAAGTATCAATACCACAAACGCAGTCGTCTGTGGAAGTATCCAACGGCGGCGACGAATCGGTCCATACCAACCGCAAGGGAGGTTACTTGCTGCCGGTCCACATGGACAAGTTCACGGCCCACTTGGCGGCGTGCCTGCGAGACGGCGAGACGAGCACGCTCGACTCGGCGGGCATCCCAGGGCTATCGGTGGACTCGTCTCGCCAGCAGCAGCAGCTCAGCACGGGGCGCTCGAGCCTGGGCAGCGTGGCCTCGGCACGGGACGTCGGCACCAACTCGACCCACGACCGCGAAGCGCTCGTCCACTCGCAGAAATTCGACCGCCACATGCGGCTTTCGCGACGGAACCACCGCCGCACGAACGTGCTGCCCGTCTTGTCCTTCTCCTGAGGGCAGTGGGGGAGGCGACCTGGACTCTGTCTGGTCCGTCGATACGGTTGAGGTGTCGACATGATGGCCTAGCGTCTCTCAGAAGACGGAAGCACCACGGTCACGACGGGCACCGCTATTCCACCGTATATACGGATAAGCGTCGTGCCATGCACATAACGGGAGACAGACACATCCTGGCATTGGGAACGTTGGAACTAGAGCCATGTTTTGGAACTTTTGGAAATGGATTTCTATCATATCTTTCGTCGACTCCCCGAAGTCTTCCCTTTGCACTGGCAGACCCGCAGGTTTACCGTAATTAATCCGAAAAGCCATTTCAGCCAACAACTTTTCGTTTCTTGCCATTTGAATTCTCGTATTTACGGAATAGTACTATTGGTGATCAAAATTCCACCGGCGATGGGCATTGGGAGAAGGCGTGGGAAGGCCGAACCCCCCCCATCGCGATTCGGTGGCCGAACCGTCCGAGTTCAAGTCTGTGCTGCGTGACCGTGCCCGCCTTTCGACAACCGCGCCGCATCGGATCTCTCGGCCTCAGTCGCGGCGTCGACGCGCGAGGACCAGGAAGCCCACAATGATGCCGTTCCACCCCAACGAGATGCACCAGCCGACGCTGCGGCCGCCGCCGCGGAGCCGCCCGCCGGCGCAGCAGCGGCCGATCGCGCCCGTGCTGCCGCCGTCGCCGCCGCTGCCGGACGAGCACATCTTCCCGCGGTCCAAGGCCGTGATCCTCATGGGCGGGCCCAACCAGCCGGGCAACCGCTTCCGGCCGCTCTCGCTCGACTTGCCCAAGCCGCTGTTCCCGATCGCCGGCCGCGAGATGCTCTACTTCCACGTCGAGGCCTGCGCGCGCGTGCCCAACTTGATTGAGATTCTCATGATCGGCTCGTACGACGAAGGGCTCTTTACGCGCTTCTTCGACTCGGTCTGCAAGCGCTTCAATGTGCAGATCCGGTACCTGCGTGAGGACAAGCCGCTCGGCACGGCCGGCGGCATCCGGTACTTTAAGGACGAGATCCTACAGGGCAACCCATCGAGTCTGTTTGTGCTCCACTGCGACATCTGCTGTTCGTTCCCGCTAGTCGAGATGATGCACGCGCACTTGAAGCACCGAGGCCGATGCACGGTGCTGGGCAAGCGCGTGTTCCACGACGAGGCCATCAAGTACGGGTGCCTCGTGGCTGACCCGATAACCAAGGAAGTGCTCCACTGGGCTGAAAAGCCCGAGACGTTTGTGAGCGACATTATCAATTGTGGCATCTACCTCTTTGACGTCTCACTCATCGATCTCATCGTCAACGTCGGCAACGAGATTAGCCGACAGCGACTTCGGAACGAAACAAGTGCCGAAGCCATTTTTGAGTACGACCTCAAGAAGCTCTTCCCTGAGTTCAACAACTCGGACAATCTACGGTGAGCCGCGAATCTCGTACTCAACGGTGAGCCATGTAGTGAGGCTGACATGAGTGGTATGGATGTGACTCCAGGTTGGAACAGGACGTGCTACTACCGCTTGCAGGACCGGGGAGCGACTTGTACCTTTTTGAGACTGGAGATTTCTGGTGCCAGATCAAGACGCCGGGCATGGCGATCATGTGTTCCGAACTGTACATGCAACGCTTCCGGTACACTAACCCAAGTGCGCTCAGTTCTACGGGCGGAAAGCTATCGCCAACTATCGAAGGCAACGTCGTGATCGACTCCTCTGCCCAGGTCCACCCATCCGCGAAGCTTGGGCCAAATGTTTGTATCGCTGCTGGTGTGACCATTGGCCCAGGCGTGCGAGTCGCCCACTCGATCATCTTGGAAGGCGTCACGCTCAAGGACCACGCTTGTGTGCTGTTTTCGATCATCGGGTGGAACTCGATTGTTGGTCAGTGGGCCCGCATTGAGGGCCAACCGCCGAATGGGTCTCCTATTCGCAGCCACTCAGGTGAATCATCACTCGTTCGAGACGTGACCATCTTCGGCGTCTCTGTAGTCGCCAACCCCGAGTTGATTATCCGAAATTGCATCGTTCTACCACACAAGACTCTCACACGAAGCTATCACGATGAAATCTTGCTGTAGTGAGCGGGAGAAGCAGGATGCACAATTTTCGCCCATCAGTGCTGTTCTTGGCGAGACAGCTTCGCCACTTCTTTAAGCTGACTCGCTCATTATCAATATTTTGGTTTTGCTCATACGTTGCTGCTTTCTTGCACTAGATGTACAGTACTAGTAAGGCCTTGCGCGATCTACGTTTCTGTGCGCTACCTCGCCAGCGTGGCCTGGATCTCGTCCCACGAGTTGGCCGTGAAGATCACTCGCTGGTTCGTGGCTACCCTCTTCGTCGTGTAAATTTTGTATTCCAGCAGATCCTTGAACTTGGCCAACGGCACAAGGCAGACTCCGAATTGACGGCACACCCGAGCAAACGTTGAGTCCGCCGCAAAACCTAACGTGATGCCGACGTCAGCTTGCAGCATCGCCAACAAATCGTTCGTGCTGTCCCCGATAAAGATCACAGGAGAGTCGCTCCGTCTCATCTCCTCTTTCACCCACGTTGCCTTGTCCAATGGAGACTGCACGACAAGCTCGATGTCGCCCGTAGCGACGCCGTCATCGTTTACTACTAGCTCTGTAGCAATAGGAGAGAAAGCTAGTTGTTAGTCGAACAAAACTCCCACGCTGCTGTAATATCGAGCAAACCAACCATTCGATATGATGGCCAGGTTGTCAAGTCCGCTTCTTCGTAGCGTCTCGCGGATCAAAGTCTGGCTCCAATTCGATGAAATGACGACTGCGCGGGAGGCTAGAGTCAGCACGTCCAAGCTTTTTGCCATGACTTCGACAGAGCCCGCGACGGTCTCCACGTCGCTGTCTCGGAGCCCCTGCAGCGCTTTGCTTTGAGCCACACGTCGGATCGATCGTAAATCCAGTACTGCGAAAGCGTCGAGGAAAGCCCCCAGGCCCTTCGGGTCGAACGGACGCCCAGGAACAGTCTCCTGAAGTACTGATACCACGAGGCTTCTTGATTCGCTCGCGTACTGGTCCACCAGCGACTCCACTTGCCTCGCGTGGGCTGCGCGCTCGAGTGCGGTGGCACGCCTGGCATTCGCGGCGTCAAAGAGCAGCGCGATCGTGTCGCGCGTCGTGATAGTCAAGTCAAAGTCGATACAAACCACGGCATCGATGCGCGCGTGGCGGTTGGTGCCACTCGCCATGGCGCGATGCGATGGCAGACGACGGTGCCGACACCGAGAGCCCACCCGCCCGAGCCGTCGTGGCAGCATGGTCGTTTTGGTCAGAAATCTGATGCCTGTCATCGCGGCTCCCTCGTGAAAATGAATACCTGAAATGCTTTTATGAAGGTGTTGCTGTACTCTCCCCACGCCATGCTCGTGACACTCGAGCCACAATTGTGTTGGGAGCACCATGGCGGACGACAGCGACCACGGCGGCAAGGCCGAGACGGCCGGCCAGATGAAGCAGCGCCACAAGCTCGAGCTGCGCGTACGAGATGGGTTGGAGCGTGGTTTGAAGGCCATGTCGTCTTTGTTGCTGAGTCGCTGCGGTGGTGGAAATGGCCATAGAACCTGCAAAACGAGATCAAGGCGTTCCAGAAGAAGGCCAAGAAGGATAAGCTCGGTAAGAAGGAGATGGAGGCGCAGATCCTCAAGATGGAGGAGGACATGAAGGCGCGCCATGCGTCCGAGGTCGCGTCGTTGGCGGTACGGTTTGGTGTGTGTATGGATTCGTGTTGATTGCTTTGGGCTGAGATCGTTTTGGTGATCCGCCCACACAGGGCGACAGCGACGAGGAGGACGCACCGTCGAGCTCGGCCGCGGCGCCTTCTCCTGAGCCTGTCGCGCCGGCAAAGCCACAGGGCCCCTCCAAGGCGCAGCGGCGCAAAGAGAAACTCAAGCAGAAAGAGCGCGAGCGCGAGGAACGCATTGAAGAGGCAAACAAAAACACCGTGAGCGAGCGCCAGATCGAGACCGAGATTATCCTCGCCAAGCTGCGGCAGGCCAAGCTGACGATCAAAGACATCCCGTCCGACGGCCACTGCATGTACCATGCGGTCGCGGACCAGCTCAAGCGCCACAACATGGGCGTGGCGCAGTCGGAACCCGCGTACAAGTACCTGCGCCGCCTCACCAGCGAGTACATGCGTCGGCACCCGGACGACTTTATGCCCTTCTTGGCTCTCGAGGAGGAAGATGGCAAGTCTATGACCGGTACGTTTCGCACTTGCATTTACAATATGTGAGCTACACGGCTGATTCTCACCCCTCCAAACTCTGTGCATTGTGTGTTTAGAGCTGTTTGAGGAGTACTGCGACCGCGTGGCCAACACCTCGGACTGGGGCGGCCAGCTCGAGCTGCGTGCGCTCGCGTGTACGCTGATGACGCCCATCCAGGTCTTCTCGGCCGAGTCGGACGTAATCTCCATGGGCACCGAGTTCACGGACCGTGAACCGCTCCAGCTCACGTACCACCTGCACTACTACACACTTGGAGAGCACTTCAACTCGGTCGCGCCTGAGTAAACGCACAGTAGGAGACAAAATCGGGATGTGTTCATTTTTTCGATAAATAGAGGAGTGGGGAGTGGGGAGGGTCTGCGATGGGGAATTCCCCCATACGCTCCTAGCACTATCAAAGTTGCTCTTGCGAGACACGCTTGGGATACACCACTGACTGGTCGTTTCCATGGCTGGAAAGAGCAACCAGGGTCCTTGGAAAGGAATTGGGAACTTTCCCTGACCGTGGTGCGAACGATAAAGGGCGGCTGCTCACACATTCGCTTCGAGTTCCCGCAGCGCTTCTCGACAAAGCGTTGAGAGCTGAGGATCCCTATGGTTCGCATGGTGCTGCAGTTGCAACGGGCCTTCGCACACCACCACTTCGCTGGGACAAATCTTTCCAAAGCTCCCGAGCGCCCGAGCGCATTCGCGCAAAAACTCGAGCGAGAAGAGAGATTCGGTCACATTCGCGAGCCGCTTAACGACCACGTGGGCGGCGAGCTTGATCTCCTCGAGAGTACACGCCGCGAGCTTCTGGTCGGGGAACGACGCGAGCGCGCACGAAATGTTGCCCAGCGAGCCAATCGCGCCACGGGCCATTTCCAGATCGTCCGAGGCCGCCGCGCGTACCAGATACTCGACAATTCCAAAGCTCGCGACAAGGAAGGCGCTCTCACGGTCCTTGGTGATCACTGCGAGTGCCGCGCACCCTTCCCGCTGCGCGTCGACAAACGGCGAGGTGATCATGATCTTCATGGCCTCGACACCCGACGTTGGCGTGCGCACCGAGGTTGCCAGCTTTTTCCAGACTTGCACGATGAGGCTGTCCTCGTCGCGAGGCGCGACTTTCTTCTGGGTGCCGCTCTGCGGGCAGGCGCTGGCGCCCGTGTCGACCCATTGCAGCAGGCGATGGTACAGAACCGAGTAGAGCCCGTCCCAGAGCAGGAGGCTGCCGCTGCGGCGCTGGAACTCGAGCAGCAGCTTCCCGTTCGAGGCCGTGTACACGCGGACGATGAACTCGACGTGGCTGTACTGGACGTACTTGACGCACTTGAATTTGCACTTGAACGGCTGCAGCGTGTACTCAATGTCGCACTCGACCAGCGCCTGGCGGATTTGTTGCACGAGCGCGGCCGTGTCGAGCGTGGCGGCGCTGGGCGTCGCGCAGTAAAAATGGTACGGATCGACGGGGTACGGCGCCGGCGGCAGCGGCGGCGCGACCGACTGGGCGACCTCGTCGAGCTCGTCGAGCGCGTTGCAGCTGCCAAAGCTCGAGAACGACGAGCTCGTGCTGCGCGTGCTGGCGGCGCTGTTGTTGCTGACCGTGCGGCGGCGCCGGTGGGTGACCTCGTCGTACGACGCGCTGTGCGGGCGGCAGCGGCGGAAGCCCGGGATGGCCAGCGCCGCGGCCGGGACGGGCCCGCGCGCGTCTTCGTCGTCGCTGCTGCTGGCGCTCGTGGGGAGGCCGTGGACCATGCCGGAATTGGTTTCGCGGCGACGCTGCAGCGTGCTCCAGGCGCCGGCATACGGCGACGGCGCGCTGTCCACCGACCACTTGGCCATTGGGGCGATCTTGGAAGGGAGAGGAGCAGGCGGCTGGCGTGCGTGCGCGGCGCTTTTCGGCAACGGTTCCGGGGCGACCAATACGTACGTGAGTGTTGGGGGTCGCGTTGTCGCAGTTCCGGGACACGGCGGCGCGAGGTGCTTTGGGCTATATTGGTCGGGGGGGAGGGTTCCGACGGAAAGATTTGGCGTGTGGGAGCGAACGTGCCAACAAAAGCCGACAGGCAGCTTCCAACGAAGTGTGTCGGACGGCAGAGGGCCAAAAAACCGCGGAAAGAAAGCGGTCGTTCGTCTCGCGTTCCGCGAAGTGGCCGTGGGAAGAGGCGTGCGTAACCGCGAGGGGCTCGCTCCAATCTGGGGTTTCTGGTTGTGTTGTTGGTGCCATGGCATGGCAGCCGCAAGCCCCAGACAACAACAAAACACACGGTCCACGTGGGTGCCAGTGGCCTCTCCATCCACCCAGCAGCGACACGGAGTGTCCGTCTCTTGCGGGCACTAGCGTTATGTTGGTCAAGCTCAACCAACCCGACGCGTCAGCACGTTCCGCTTCACACTATCGCCCCCGAAGCCCTTCCCCTGTCACCAATAACAGCCACGGGATCAAGTTGGCCGATTCCGCCGAAACAGCCGGCTGGTGGCCGATGTCGTAACAAATTACGTTGATTGGCTGAATTACCTCACAAAGTGGATAAAGTTTCGCCAAGCGTTCAGAACCGGGACGCAAGAATGTTCCCGGAAGGGAAGAACCCTTGGCCGATGTGACTGCTGGGCGGCAAGGTGATCGTTGAGTTGGCGGCGCATTGTTGAAAGCGTGGAAGGATCCTGGTCCACTTCATTGTGGACACCGTCCCACACAAAGGGCACGATATCCGCATTGCCCAGACTGTCTGTCAGCTGATCCGGCCGCCACGCTCTTCGCGGGTGCCTCCCCACAAAATCGCTCTCGCTGTGGTGCAGGTTTTAGACGCACGTCACTATCGGTACGATACCGACTGACATAGTCAGGAATCACCGTGTAAGGGAGTGGTGATTCTCCCACAGCGACTACAGGCTCGATCCGACGAGGCGTGGCGCCTCTTGTCCGCTTGTGCTTTGGATCGATGTAAAATAGGTTTTAGCCCACAATCTCACGACTGTAGGGCCCAAGGTAAAGGCACCGCGAACGCCTCTACTGTACCCCTCGTGGGTCTCATGGGCGACTCGAACTCTTCATGTCGGTCAGACAGCAACTACATTCACGCACGCGGGATGATAAGATTCAACGCGTGGGTTGTCGAACGCCCCGTGCCTCCCATGGGACCACTTCAACACGGCCCAAGGAGCCAGCCACCAACCGTACCTCTCACAATCGATATTATGCATATCGTATACGAAAGGTATTTAGTGTTTTGAGAGCGGATTTGACCCAAGCGAGAGAAGAGAACGACGAGAAGGACGGCAACGCGGGACTCTGGATCGGAGCGTGAAGACCAGACGACCATGCAGTTCACGGAGCTGAGCGAGCTCAACCATGTGATCGGTCTCATGCGCATGTCCTCGTGCAACAGCCCGACGTTCCACGACCGCCAGGACTCGGAGGTCGACCGCATCTACAACTCGTCGCCCAAGATGGAGATGCAGCTGCGCAATTCCTGGATCGACCGCATGGCCGCGATGAAAGTGCCGGCGGCCGCGAAGAAACCGTCGCCCGCGCCGGCCAGCAACAGCACCGTGAACGGTGGCGGCGGTGGCGGGACGGCGGCCGCGGCGGGTGCAGCGAACGCGAAACCCGCGACTGCCAACGGGAAAGATGCGAATGGTACCCACGCCGACACGGCCAGTGCGGCGACTGCGAATGGCGGCGGCGTTTCGGCGTCTGCTGCGAATGGGTCCAAAAAGGACGGAGGATCTACAGCCAAAAAAGGTCGGTGGCGCGCTATGCGTGTTTGGGCTCCCGAGGCTCATTCGTGTGGGTTTTGTGGGGGAGGCAGATAGCGAGGGCGCTTCGAACAGAGGCAGTGCTCCGGATGCCAACGGCACCAGCGATGACGGCTTCGAGTTCCCGAAAGAACCCGTCGAACCGATTTCGATGCACGAAAGCTCACTGTTGGACAAGCTGCTCAAGGGAGCCGGCGTGCCGCTCGGCTCTAAACCGGCGATGTTGGGCCAAGAGCTTGGTGCGGTTCTGCACCTGACGATCTACTTGCCGACGCGCCAAGAGATGAAGATCGATGTGAGAAGCCGATGTATGTCGTTTTCTTGGCAACGCTGTGGCTTCTTACAGTTCGCTTTTGTGTTGACGAACAGCTCTACGATGTCTCGACGGTCGACGAATCGATTCAAGAGATTCTACGCACGCACCAGGTCGAAGGGCGCGATCCACCACTTTATTATGGTCACCCAGAGTGTTACGAACTTCGACTTCACGACTCGGATGGCTACCCGGACGAAGATTTCCCAGGTGAGTACCACGAGCGATTTCTTTGTGATAACTACTGACCAGTGAGCTTGTGCTCGGGCGCTAGCACTCGATCGGTCACGAAAAATCAAGAACTTCGGTGACGCTGGAGGTCATGAATACTGTCTATGCGAGCGACCAGATGCCTGCCCTCCGACAGGAGAGCCTGTCAACGGTACGAAATCGTGGTGGTTAGTGGTGGTGTCGTGACTAGATGGTGACTAAAAACGCTGTGTTAACCCTCTACTAGCGGAAGCGGCCAACGCTGCTGCTATGGCCAAGGCTGACGCAGTTGCAGCAGCGAAGGCTCCCGGCGCAAACGAAAAGCTCTTCCTCAAGATCTACCTGTACGCTTCTTGAATCACGCTGAGTTGACTTCCAGTGGCTCACACGGATTACTTTTTCCAGACCGAAGAGCGACGACTACACTGTCGTTGCCGTCGACAGCACTACGACGGGTCAGGACTTGCTTCCGACACTGAACAAGAAGCATCGCCTTCAGCTCTTCCATGATCAGTACGTTCTTAAGATCAGTGACGCGGATCGCGAACGTCTCGATCTCGCGAGCGATGAGATCGACATGCACACCAAGCTGCGTCCGCTGAATATTCACGAGGCAACGCTAGCCACGAGTATGTGCTTTTGCATGTAACGCATGCTGGACCCCGAAAACCAACGAATTGTTTATGATGTGTACAGAACAATACGCCGATGCGCCCCAGGTGCCTGTCACAGTCACGAACGTTGTCGAGGATTCAGCAAGCGTCGACAGCCGTGCTCGCCCGCCACCTGAAACCTTCATGTTCAACGATGTCACTGCAGCGATGTTCAAAGAGTGGCACGTCATCAAGAAGAACAAGTACGGCAAGAAGCAGCACCGCATGCTCGGCATTGACCTCAACAAGATCTACAATCGAAAAGTGGGCGAGCGTGTCATCAAGTCGCGCAACACCACAAAGATTGTAGGTCCACACCCTCATGCTTGAGGTATTTCTAAACTGTCTAACTCGTCGTGTTTTAGGCGGAGCGTCCCATGTCCAGCATCGAATGGGTGCGGTTCATGCAAGACCCCTCGGACTTTCAAATCTACTTCAAGGACAGCATCGAAGAAATCATCACCGACTACACGGCTGATTCACCGTATGAATGTGGTAAGTTGTCGTCATGGATCGTCATTGGAGGCCCGCTTGAACAACTTTGGTTGTCTAACGTGCGTTCTCCAATGTCCACAGCCGAGATCGTGGCGAAGCTGAAGTACATTTTGTCGCGACGAAAGCAGTAAGATTAGCCTTGCATGTCTCGTGCCAACACCATTGGTGCTGTGAGCAAAAACAGGAGCAACGATGGAAAGTGGAAAATAGTATCTTGCAAGGTGCACGTCTCAATTTGTTTACCTTTGGCTGTCCACAGTCCTACGCATGTCCGTGAGGTTCCAGCAGTGACTACGTCAGCAGCTTTCTCCAACACAGCAACTTCGTCGCTACTCGAAGTGCAGTCGACATGCAAGTACCCGTCCAATCCTGAAAGACCGATATCGTCTTCGCGGTCAATGCCGTGGTCATGAGACCGACATTTAGACCTTGAAGCCACGGCTCTTTCGGCGACCACGAGCACGCTCGAACTTGCGGCCCTTCGAGCGCACGTACGGCTTGACGTGGTCGTGGGTGTGGACCGACTCGAGGGTCGAGGCGTGGCCGAAGTGCTTGTACACCTCACGGGCCGTCTTGCGGCCACGGAGGAGCACCGTGTTGGCGCCCTTCGGCGCGCGAAGCGCAAGCTGGTCGAAGGTGAGGATCTCACCACCGGCCTTAAGGATGCGGGCACGGGCGGTCTCCGTCACGTTGAGGGCGGCAATCGTGAGCTTCGGCACATCGAAGAGACGGATGTCGTCCGTGACGGTGCCAACAATGACACCGATCTTGCCCTCGTGCTCCTTCATGTAGCGAGCGACACGGGCGATCGACATCGGCGCCTGGTTCGTGTTCGACTGATACAGACGCTTCAGGACGATGCTGTTGAACTTCGAGCCCGTACGACGCGCAAGGAAGCGGTAGAGCTGAGAAATGGTTGGAAGCATACGTTAGTCGGGACGATCCCCAAAGCGACGCATAACAGTGTGTGGTTCACGTACGCGGACAAGAAGGTTCAAGTACACATTCTTGGACTTCGGCGCGGTGCGGTTCTTCTTACCGACGACCTTGCCACCGGCAATGAGATCGATACCCTGTGGACCAACCAACGCGTTAGCAAGCCCGTTCGCCGAGTGTCAGGTTCCAGGTTTATAGAAGGAGGGCGAGGCTGTCGCGACGCGGGAATGCGGCACGGATCAGGAGCGCACAATGCCGTCGGGTACTCGAGACATATCCGGAGATCACGACGTGAAGTTGCCGTCTTTCAGGTAATCTCGTCATAGTGGTATGCGCGGCCGAGATGCTCGCGACCTATTGGCTGTGCACGGCATGGCACCTGTAGATCGCGTGGCAATCCGCCACACACTGATGTTTTCCGGAAGCCGGACACCATGTATCTCTCCGTGGGTCGTGTGTGCGCATTCTCGATGGTTGCTGTTTCGCGGCGCCGTATCTCGCGTCCGGATGCCTCGACGGCCGTCGCCGTTTCGCGCGCCACAGGCCACGTGCCTTGGGGTTCACGCGTCGTACGCATCCCGCGTCGCGTGCGCCTCGCCGCCCGCTACATCGGAGCGTAGATACGTACCATGTTGTCTTTAAATTGATGGAGACGGCGCTGCAAGCGGACTGGGTTTCAAGCCGCGCTGATGAGGTCAAGCACTCGGTCCGCAATGCTACTGGCCAATGGTGGTTGGTTCCGAGCAGCCCTCCATCCCCAGCCAATTCCACCCCACGGCGAGCGGGCTGGAAAAACCTCACGCGCACCAACGAGTGGCTCCAGCCCGGCGGGAGGTTTTTTCCGTCCACTAGAGAGAGGTTTTTTTCACTGAGCCGCGTTTTGACTGGTGGATCGACTGGGGGTAGGGACAATCGATCCAGTAAAGTACGAAATGGCAGTCTTGTGGGGGGATTGTGACTATCCTGTACTAAACGATACATGTATGTTTTACTGAAGGTGTATGATGTGGTCCACGTGACCAGCGCCTGACTGGCAAAAAGGCACGCGCTGTGTGTGACACGAGACAAGCAGTTGCATGGATCACCCAAGTCCGTCCTCCCGGCCCTCACTTGATCCTCCACAACTCTAACTCCCCACCAGGATGGCCGTGACGACTTCGCTGGAGATCCCGCTAGAGTACGCCACCATGGCACGTCGTCCAGAGGTGCCATGCCCTCCGCGCTAACCTCGGGTTATGATTTTTCCTCCACGTAGGCAAAAGCGCGTGCCACTGTGTGAGCTGGACACGGCGGTCGCGCGCGACTATGCGATCGTCGTCGAGCGCCAGCAGGACATTGACATCTCCGGGCTGCAGCAGCGGATCCGCGCGGGCGGCGCGGAGCTCTGGGACCCGGCCCACCAAAAGGACAACGTGCCGATCCAGCGCGCGGGCCACGACAAGTGGGGCATCGGCAAGGTCGTGTTCATCTTTTGCGACGACTACATCAGCAAGGTCTTCCACTTTCCCTGGTTCAAGCAGTGGAAGACCGAGCTCGAGGCCGTGTTCGCGCAGATCGGCATCCCGCTCGACCGCGTACGTGTCGTGTTTGGGCCGTCCGTCGCCGAGTAGAGAGAGAGAGAGAGAGCTCATGGGTTCAACAACCAACACGGTGTGCTTTCACAGGTGATCCGCTGTATTCTCGCGGAGATGCCGCCCGGCTCGGTCGTGCCGACCCACCACGACACGGGCGCGTGGGTCGCCAAGTCCCATCGCATGCATATCCCGATCTTCACGGACCCATCGATCGACTTTTCGGTATGATGCGAAAACTTCTCCAGAACACGGGAACACTGGCTGATGGTCGTTTTTGTTTCCGACAGGTCGGATACAATGAACACAACATGGTGCGCACAGAGTTCAAGCAAGGCAACCTGTACGAGCTCAACAACGCGAGTAAGCACCGCGTCACGAACCATTGGGACCAGCCGCGCGTGCACCTGATCTTTGACTACGTCGAGCCGGACTACCCGCTCACGCGCATGACGCTGAGCTCGGACATGGTCATCCACCAGACGCGTCGCACACTCGACTTGGCCACGGATGCAGGCAGCCGCCCGTCCCCGTCGTTCATGATCATCGGCGTCCAGAAGGCCGGCACGACCTCACTCTACGACTACATTACGCAGCACGATCTCGTGGTCGCGGCCAAGCGCAAAGAGACCCACTACTTTGACTGGCGCTGGAACGGCAAGCTCCCGACGATCTACTCGGCCGAAGGCGCGCAGAAGCACTTGGAGTACTACTACAACTTTTTCGAAAAGGATGTGCTTCACAAGTTCCCGTCGCTGCTCACGGGCGAGGCCACGCCCAGCTACTTGCTCGGCGGCAAGCTCGTCATCAAGCGCATGCTCAAGGTCATCCCGCACTGCCGCAAGATTCTTGTGACGCTGCGCGACCCCGTGGAGCGTGCGTACTCGCACTACTGCATGACCGCCGACCCGGAGGGCAATGAGGCGCAGTTGCGCAACCGTGGCCACCACCATTTGAAGGGCCGCAGCTTTGACCAGATTATTGCTGACGAACTCGCGGAACTCGAGGCACTTGGCGTGCACTGTGACATGAGCTTTGACGCCTTCGACGAGGCTGTGCTCAGCAAGGCCGTCACACACGACCACGGCGCGCACTCTTACATCGCGCGTGGTCTGTACGCACTCCAGCTTATTGGTTGGCTAGATGCATACGGCAAGGAGAATGTGCTCGTGATCAAGCTGGACGACATGAAGGGTGCCGACGGACTTCATGCGACGATGGACCGCGTGTTCCAATTCCTGGACCTGCCGCCGCATCGCATCGAAGATGCTTCGGCCAAGAACACACGCAAGTACGATCCAATCTCGCCCGAGACCCGCGCCAAGCTCGCGGCATTCTATGCACCGTTCAACGCCAAGCTCAACGAGCTACTCGGCCGCGACTTTGGGTGGAACGTTTAAGTATGGGCGGCTCGGGTGTGTTCTTCTTTTTATACTGTGTATGACACATTTCATTAGCTAGGTCTGGACGCTTTGCTACTACTCTTCAATAGAATCTCCGTTACAGTCTGCTCCTGGAAGCGCTGTTTCTGGAGATCCAATGTAACTTTGTCTTTGCTATGTTTTGCGACTCGTTCGGCGGCAGCGACATGCTTGGCCTCGCTTTCGCATAGGAACAGCAAGTGCTGCAACTCCTGGGCGTGGGCGCGAAGTTTGTCGTACTCGGCGTCTACGACGAGCTGTTCATACTTTCCCCGCCATTCATTTTCCTGGGCCTCGAGAGATTCGATTTTTGCTTTGCGCTTAGCAATCTTCTCACGGAGTTGGTCACACACAGCAGACGACGATGAACCAGCGCGACTTGTACTGGCATATCCCGAACCTCCTTTGGCCACGCGATCCCGCAATACGGTTGTCGCGATCTGGAGCTGCGTGAGCTCTTCTTGTGCCTGGAAGATCGCATACTGTTCCTCGTCTTCTGTTGATAGCTCCATCGCGTGCTTCTTGGCTTGTATATCCCGGTTCGCGTATGCAGCCCCGGCAGGAGTCGCACGGTCGGCCGCCATTTTTGCGTGGAACGCTCGCTTGGTCTCAACAAAATGCCACTTGCGGTGGAGCGCCAAAATCTCCGTCTCGAGCGCAGCTTCTAGCTTACCCATCTCATTGCACTGGTCGTTGAGTCGCTGTTGCTCACTTTCGAGGCTGGCCGCTTCCCGAAGTAGTTCACGCAGTTCCTCTTTGCTCTTCTTTACGATTGGATCTCTTGTGTCGGCATCGTCCTCGTTGTCACTATCGAGTAATTGCGCGAGTCTCGCAGCGCCGTTGTTATTGGTCAAACATGACGGTGACGGCTCCCTCTCTGATCGAGCCTTGGCTGTAGCACGTCGGAGGCAATCACGCACATGAGTGTCTTTGGTGTTCATCGCGTCAACGCGCTGGAGGTTACTCTTGACAGCGAAGAGTCTGGCCTTCCAGTCGCCCACCTGGGTATGTAGCCCCATGACTTCCTCCACGAGCTCGCTCTGCTGCTGGTATTTTGCCTGCGCCTTCTCGAGCAGATAGTCTTTCTCTTGTTGCAGCATGCGACGCTTGTCGGCTCCGTGAGCCTTGTCTTGTGCCTTATCATCGTCCCAGTCCAGATCGTCTTTCGAGCCTTTTGCAGCTGCGCGGCGCGCGTAGTCGGCAAGACCGGCTCGCTCCACCAGTCGCTTTCCCATGGACTTGTTTTCTTGTTTCACTTGGTCGACAAATTTGGTACGGTTGATAGCCGACGATGCCTTGTGGGACCGTGGTGGTGCTGGCTTCACGGCGACGACACCCGGCTTGGGCTCGCTCTTGGTGAGGGGCGGCTGGTGGTTTAGCTGCTGCCGCCGTGTGGCGATCGCGCCGGCTTCGCGACGCTGCTCAGCCATTCGCTTGGCCATGGCTTTGTTTTCGATTTCGAGCTGTTTTTCAAACTTGCGCCGGTTGATCTCGCTGCTGCTCTGGTGGAAACGGGCAGCGCGTTGTTGGTGCTTTGCGCCTCCAGCCCCAGCACGGGTGGAAGTAGCTGATTGCGGGCGTGACTTGGCCGATGAAGCGATCGACGCCGTGCGTGAGGGTCGAGTAGTGGCAGGCTGATCAATATCATGAGCTGACACCACTTTGGTGGCAGCCGTTGCACGGCGCTCCACGGGTAGGTATTCAGGTTCAAACTGGAACCTGATGGTCAGCTCGGCACCGCCACCAGTGGGCTTCCCCTGCCGTGATTCTAGGGGTAGATGCCGGGTCGTTTGATTGTACGTCAACGAGGAGTGTGAGTTCACAAGTTCTCGCATGAGTGAGTGGAGAGGTACGCTAGCCTGCCCGATAAACTCAGCACGGTTTGACGCATCTGGATCCTCCTGGTAGTACACGCTAAACAAAACGTCTCCCTTGAGTTGCTGCCATGCCGGTTGCAGTTGGTGGCTACCCGCCAACGCGAGCATCGGTGGTATGACTTGCAACTGGAAAATACCGTCGAGCTGGCTGGTCGAGCTGTCCCAAACATTAGTCTCGTCATCCTCACCTAGGTCGTTCCACATAGGATGCCTTGTCCCTTTTACTGGTTGTGTCGACGCGAGAGTCTGCTTGCACCGCAGCATTAGCATATGCGGCTGGCGACGCCCGTCGTTGGCATCGCCGCCACCACCTCCCTCCACGAATGCAACCCGCGTGAAAGCGTTCGGCTCTTCGGTCCGGCTAACACGAGGTAGATTGGTGGCACCCACGACCACGCCTCGCAACACTCCGCGGTACGGGAGCACGCGGCGAGTTTCCTGATCGAATGCTGCTTGGCGCGCAGCCCGAGGTGGTTCGTATGTGACAGGCGCCTCACTCAGTGCGACTGAGCGGGTCTCGACGTCCTGTTCGCCCTCCGAGTCTGTGTCATTCTCGTCGTTGCTATGTTCTCGTATCAACACAACGGGCTCTGGATACGACGATACGCGTTCAGAATCCCGATCTCCAGCTGCGTTCATGACTCCTTCTTCTTCTTCTTCGCTACCTTCCATTTCTTTGGCTGGTTCGGCACCACGGGCACTGCCAGGGCCCTTGTCGTCGGTCGCACTACCGTCATCCTTTTCTGACGGGGGAGGCTCCATCGCCCGCGGCGTCGCCCCTCGAGGTGCTTCAGCTTCTCCATCGTTGCCTACAGTCGGATGAGTCGGGTCGTGCCCTTCTAACTCGCCGTCTCCGTCGCTGTCTGCATCGCTGTCGCTCTGCTGGCCGTCAAACCGGTAGCTCTCGTTGAGACCTTCCCACCGCTCGTCGCCGTCGTCGTAGACCACGTAGTAGCCCTGCGACGGACTGAACTGCTGCACGACGCCCGAGAACCACGCAGTCTCGTCCGTCCAGTACACGTGGATACGCTGGCCCACGCGCTTGGCCCCCATGCTTGCTTCAAGGCTCAACCACTGGGGCAATCCATCACGACTCTTCCCAACAATTGGTGAATACAATTGAGCTTCACAGTAATAGCTCTCCGTGGTCATACAAATATGTGGACAGTCTACATTAGTACTCAGATATAGTACGATGGCTACATTTGGCTCTGCACGTCTATTCTTGCGGGCGGAGTCCAAGGGGAGGAAGATCCGGCTCAGAATGGAAGCCGGCGCCAGTCAATGGAGAGCTATCCGCGGATCAGGATGCATCCTCTTTCCTCCTCGGCCAGCTGACTGATTGCGTTCTTGTCTCCCTCCGTTCTGAGCCCTCTTTTCCGCTGATGGTCTCACCAGCGTCGACGTCACCAGTCCCCACTCACTTGGCCTTTTGCGCAAGACCGAGCCACACCAACAAAGGCACGAGAGAGGAACCACTATCCCCCCGACTCAAAGACCATGGATTTCACGCAGCGCATGAAGGACTTGGTCGCGCCGCCGGCCGCGCCGAGTATTCGTCCGAGCGCGATGACGACCCCCGGCGGCCCGGCGACCGTGGTCACGCACCAAAGCCACGGAACGGCGGCGCCGCCGTCGCTCGACGTCGTGATGGACATGGCGGAGCGCAAGGGTGCGCTGCGTCGTGCGCCGATCAACGAGCAGGCCGTGGAGCCCGGTGATCTCGGCTCAAGCGCGCACGTGCGCGTGCCAAAGAACAACCAGACGCGCGCGATGATCACCAAGGCGCTCAAGAGCCACTACCTCTTCAGTTCTCTCGAGCAGAGCGAAGTGGACGAGATGATCGACGTCATGGCCATGGTCACGGTCCAGGCCGGTGAGAACGTGATCGTGCAGGGCACGCCGGGCAACTGTTTCTACGTGCTCGAGAGCGGCGCCTGCGACATCGTCGTGGATGGCCAGCTTGTTGGCAAGTACGCCAACGGCGACGCCTTCGGTGAGCTGGCTTTGTTGTACAACTGCCCGCGTGCCGCGACGATCCGTGCGACGACCGGGTGTATCCTTTGGTCGGTCGAGCGCACGATGTTCCGTAAGATCATGGCGACCACGGCCTCGGCGACGCAGCTCGCGCGCGTCAACTTTTTGAAGAATGTCGAGCTGCTCCAGCGCCTCAGCAACAACCAGCTCCAAAAAGTCGCGGCTGCGCTCAAGTTGCAGCGCTTCAACGACGGCGAGTACATCATCCGCCAGGGCGAGGAAGGCAACACTTTCTACATCATCGTCGAGGGCAAAGTGCGCTGCACGTCGCGTGGGCTTGGCGCCGACGCGCAGGAGAAAGAGCTCATGATGCTCTACCGGGGCAACTACTTCGGCGAGATGGCGCTCATGCTCAACGAACCGCGCCAGGCCAACTGTATCGCGGTTGGAAACGTCGACTGCTATGTGATGGACCGCGCCTCCTTCACCAAGCTGCTGGGCCCGCTGCGCTCGCTTATCGACCGGCAAATGCGCATCCGTGTGCTGCGCAGTGTGCCGCTGCTCTCGTCTCTGACTGACGACGAGCTCGACATCCTCGCGCATGCGCTCAACGTCGTTTCTTACGATGACAACACCAAGATCATCAAAGAGGGCGACGCCGGCGACACGTTCTTCATGATCTCGGACGGCAAGGTCTCCGTGCGCAAGTCGGGCCATGAGATCATGCAGCTCCGCTCCGGCGAGTTCTTTGGCGAGCGAGCGCTGCTGGCGAACGAACCTCGAGCCGCCGACTGTGTCGCCGTCGGCCGCGTCGAGTGTCTGACGTTACAGCGCGACGCGTTCGAGCGCCTGCTGGGCAAGCTCGACCACATCATGCAGCGCGAGATCCAGCGCCAGCAAATGGTGCAGCAGGCCGTGCTGGGCCGCATGGCCACCACGTCGCGCGTGGCATCAGGCACGTCGGCAGCTGCGGCCCCCAAGAAGTACCTCTTCAAGGACCTCGAGAAGATCCGCACGATCGGCACGGGCACGTTCGGCCGCGTGATCCTCGTGCGCCATCGCCCGACGAACCAGGCCTTTGCGCTTAAGTGCATGCAAAAAGCGAACATCGTCGAGACCCACCAGCAAAAGAACGTGTTGTACGAGAAAGGCATCATCTCTGAGTGCGACCACCCGTTCATTCTCAAGCTCCACGAGACGTTTGCCGACCAGAACCAGCTGTACATGCTGTTTGAGCTCGTTCAAGGTGGTGAGCTCTGGTCGCTGTTGTACGAGAAGGCCTTCAAAGTGCCCAAGGGCGTCTGCGGCGCATTCGACCTGCCGGTCGCGCGCTTCTACGCTGCCAACGTTGCCGAGGCGCTCCACTACCTCCAACGTATGCAGGTCGCCTACCGCGACCTCAAGCCTGAGAACCTCGTGATCGATAGCGCCGGGTACCTCAAGGTCGTGGATTTTGGCTTTGCCAAGCACGTGCCCTACCACAAGAACGGCACACTCCAGGAGCGGTCCTTCACGCTCTGCGGCACGCCTGAGTACCTCGCGCCCGAGCTGGTGCTCAACAAAGGCCACGGAAAGGCTGTTGATCACTGGGCGCTCGGCTGCCTGCTCTATGAGCTCATCGCTGGCCGCACGCCGTTCCAGCACAACGACCAGAACAAAATCTTTGAGAAGATCCTGCAAGGCCGCCAGCTCATCAAATTCCACCCTCGCTTCGACCCTGACGCCAAGGACCTCGTGCTCAAGTTGCTTGAGCCTAACCCGGCGCTGCGCATCGGCTCGCTGGCCGGTGGCATGCAGGACGTCTTGAACCACCCGTTCTTTACCAACGCCAAGTTTGACTGGCAGGCCATGGTCAAGAAAACTATCAAGGCTCCGTACGTGCCGCAGATTAAGGACACGTTCGACTCGGGCAACTTTGACGCGTACCCGGAGGACACGAGCATCCGCGCGTACCATGGTGCTGACGTCTTTGAAGGATTTTAAAACATACAAGCAGCCCCACACTAGCAGGGTGAAGCTCTGGCGTGGAGAGGTCTCCGCAGCGACCTATACTTTGACAGCAAAAGTGGCAATAGAGATATCTTATACGGGACACCATTGCTATCTCCTCACTTCCGATTAGATTTTGAAACTGGCTTGGGAGCTTGCTTGCTGCGTTGAATAGTCAAAAACGCGCGATAATCGCTTGGGAATATCTTGTCTCGAAACCCCGTGACCTGAAGCGGTCTACGCCCATCGTTGTTTTCTATGTCCTGCGTATCTGATGGTCAAGCAACCATCCGAACTTCGTTCTATTACCATGATCAACGCACCGCGTCTTCCGCGACGTCCTCAAGAAGCGATGAGACTCTTGCCTGCATGACACGCGAACGTAAGTGTGAGCATTGGTACCAACTACCTTCTGAACCGACATAAAAGCGCGGTAGTCACAGACTCGACTGAACGCATAGCTGTAGTGTATAGCTGTATTGCCACACGAATCCCTCTGTGTCACGTCTTTTTCCGTTGCGTATTTGAGCATTGCTTCCACGACCAGTGGCTATGGCGTGGCAAACAGTCAGTTCCCTTCTCGACTGAATCCGAGTTGTCAACAGTCAACGCACCGAATCGATGCAGGCCGCGAGCATGAGCGGTGTGATCGCCCATTTGTCACCAACACCAACACTGGCGCCCTCCTCCAGTAATGCGATGACGACATACTTTGCATCTTGACTTGAATTCGAAGTTGCGAGCCCCTTCGGTTCAACCGGTTTGGTTGCGCTGAGTAGCATGGTTTCCAGAAATGGCTCGATCTAATTGATTTGTCAATGAGTTATCTCTTAGTCCATCAACCACCAGATGACACTGCGTATCATACCACGATGTGTAGTGCCGTGCGCTTTGTAAACGCTGTCCTGTCATGGATCGAAATGTGACGTGCTCGTTCGTGCTTGCCCATGGCTCGATACCGTCGCAGCTGTTGTCTCACTTGATCCACATCACGTTCGCGGACGCTATACCACAAATTCTTCGGGATTCCGTCAGTTAGAGGCTCGGATGCAAACTGTGTGAGGAATCTCGTACATCTAGCCACTTTTGATTGTAGCGGTCGCCCTGGGCTAGTGTTTTCGGAAGTCGTCCTTGATAGTCTTTCATAAACCGCCACACAGGGTATTGCGCGTCCCACCAGCAAAGGAATGCCGTCATCGATTCAAGATTGTGAATGACTACACCGACGAACCAAAAGATATTAGACTCATCTGGCGGTGCACAGGAATGTGGCTTGTGTACCTGCGATGTGGAGAGCTGACCGGCCAGCTTTATCCACAGCCGAAGAATCACAGTTCGATTCGAGTAAGAATCGAGCCAATCGAATGTGTCCAGCTCGAACAGCAGCCAGAAATGGCGTGTAGTGATCTTCGTCGGACAACTCTAATTTTGCGCCGTGACGACACAAAAGCATTGCAAACTCCACGCGTTGGCAAGGGGTGCTGTCATTCTCCGCTGCGACAGAGAATTCTTCAACGTTGTCCACCAATGGATACATCGCAATGAGATGAAGTGGAGTACGTCCATGCAATGATTTTGCATTCACGTCTGCACCACTGTTGAGTAAGATTTCTGCGATTTCGAAGTGTGAGGATGAATGTTGTGCTTCGGCTGAGCAATGCTGTCATGGACAAGAGAGATCAGTCGTGTCACAGCCTTTTGATCCCACCCAAATGGAAGAACTCACATGAAGTGGTGTCCAGCCGTCTGCGTCGTGCTCGTTTACACTAGCACCTAAATCGATGAAATGCCGAACAGCGTCCACGTTTCCGTAGACAGCCGCTTTGTGGAGTGTAGTCCACATTCGTGTCCCTGATGGAGCGTACGCCTTCGAAGAAGCACCACCGTGGGTGGGGTATTTCGTCAGAAACTGCACGCCAAGACCATGGCCTGCTGTCTTCGATGGCTGCTTCATGAGGTGTTGCGCCGAGTCACAGTCTTCGAGAAGCTTATAGAGGACACGCTCAGTTTCGTTGTTCATGGACAACTGCGTCAGCCGACTGATGTCATCGTTGGTGAGCAACTCGCCCAAGCGCAGCTCTGCGAACCACAACTCGATCGCTCGTGTGTTGCCAGCGATCACTGCATATACCAGGGGATCTCGCTCGAAAACGTCTACGGCGTGGATACAAAGGTTAGGTCACCTGATTCTGGAGTATCGTGATGCGATGAAGATTGCGTACCTTTACGAAGCAATTCGCCACAGTGTGACTTAAGTACCTTGGTCAACGATCGGCTAACTTGCGTGGGGAAGACACAGTGGTTTAGTGTGCTCTACACAAGCGTGGAAATGGTTATCACTGCATAGCCACTTTCATTCTTGCGCTCACAGCACAAATCACCCACATAATGGAGAAACGAGCGCTCGTTGCAATCGTAGGCACGCAGCGCTGCGAGATACGCGCCGACCAGCTCTCGCTCTGTGGATTCTTGAATCTGCTTCAAACTCGGTGGAGTCCACTCCGAGCGGTTCGGCGAGTTGGAATGCTCATTCATCCATCTATCAAGCGAACCGCGCTCGTCAATAACACACCAGCTATCCGGAAGGAACGTGAGAGTTGTTACGCACTTTCCCACACGCCGTTGCTTCGACTCGATCGCAGCAACCTGACGATGACTCTCCTGTGTGAGAAAGCACGAAATGAAATCAAAGACCACCGCTTGGACCTCTGGGGAGCGGGAGACGGCCGCATAGTGATACATGGTCCGCCCTTCACCATCTCTGACGGCCAGCACCTCTTGAGGGGTCGCCTGGCTTAGCGTCTGGGTCAAGAGACTCAGGTCTCGGGTCAAAATCGCGTGGAACAGGTCATTCTTGGCTGTTGGTGGAACGAATATCCTCTCTTTGGCCCTTCGGTAGTATATCCCAGGCAGGCTCAGTACCGCTGATCGTGTACTGAGAAAAAGAAAAGCAGACTCACCGGAGGAGTATCTTGGAGTCGCGTTCGTCGTCGTCATGGTCGTACAAATCCTCGACATCCATGGCTTCTCGTCTGTTTGTCTCGCCTTCTTCCTCGCTGGACGACTCCATACACGCAAATTCCGCCTTGTCATCGTCATCATCACCATCATTCGTGCCCTGTGACCGATCGCTCGTAGCTTTGTCGTCCTGGGCCTCAGTAGTCGTGGCATCTTGGTCGGCAGCGGTTGGCGCCTTGCACGCACTGTCGTCTCGTGCTACTTCTGTCTTGGACTCACTCACAATCCGCTTTGTCTCTGCTTCCGTACCCACAGCTGTGGTTTCAGCCTTGCTCGCTTTGTTGTCATTTGGAGGCGCCTGTATCGACCCAAGCGGCAGTGGTGTCGGGCGCTTGGGCCCACTTTCGCTCGGGATTCGATCGAGCGGACTATGCGCCGTGGAAGACATCGATGGCAGTGCCACCTTTTTCGCGAACGCGGCAAGCGCTGAGACATCCCCCGGTGGCGTTGCCAGGGGCGCGAGCCCTCCAGCGACTGCCAGCGGTCGCACGGCCCCCAACGAGGGCGAGAACGACCGTGCCGTGGACTCGTCTGTCGTCCTCGTCTTTGCAAACGCTGCCAGCGCCGATGCCTGTGGCACGCGCGCGCTCGGCTGGCGCGGCGCGCCCAGCGGGGCCAGCGGGGTCATATTCCACACACTCCACACACTCGACACCTTTGGGCTTTGGGGAAGAGAGGGGCTACTATTTTCCAGTAGATAAGAGAATGATGGTCTCGACTTCAACATCGGCGCCCCTTCAGCGGCGTTACGTTGCAGTCGCGCAACATAGTCGAGCGGTGGCCCTTCCAGGGATCCTGGTCGTCCGTAAATTCAACCGGCAACGTTCTCTCTCTCTCTCCCCGACATGACGCGGAGCGCCATGGCGGCCGACGCGCGTGGCGACGGCGTGCTCGCGGACCAGTTCACCCGCGAGTTCCAGGCGCTCGTGCGCGCGGTGGTCGACGCCCAGCGCGGGCCAGAAAAAGGCGACGCGCCGAGTGAAAGTGACACGCACGGCGTCGCCCACTTTGGCGCGCTCGGACTCAAGCTGCTAGCGCTCGTGCGGCGGCTCGTGGACCGCACCCACGACGTGGCGAGCGACACCAAGGCGCGCATGCTGCTCCACGTCGGCGACAAGCTCGCGGCGATCCACGAGTTCCGCGCGGCCGACCGGTACGCGTACCCCGAGGTCGTCGCGCTTTCCCACGGCAACGCCCCGCGCGCCAAAGACGAGCTGCTTGTCCGCGCCGTGTTTGGCCAGGCGAGCTGCCGCGTCCAGCTCGCGAAGCGAGCCGACCCGTTTGTGCGCTTCCCGGGGACCCTGGAGCGGCTGCTCGATGCGCTCCAGCTCATCCAGCACGGCATGCAAGTCGCGGTCGAGCTCGAGCACGAGACGCCCCACCAGTACGCGTGGTTGCTGCTCAACGGATCGGTGATCATGTACAGCGTCGCGCGCCCCATGCAACTACTGGGCTTCGAACGCGAGGTCGTGGCCTACCTCAAGTGGTGTCTGTTGTGTCTCGAATCGACAGTAATGCTCTGCACGACAAAGTATATTCTGTGGCGACTCCAGATCTACAGCACAGTTTGCGAGTGTCTTGAGCGTTCAGCGATGAAGCGCCCCAAGAAGGCTACAACTCATCTCCAGTCAGCATTGGCGTGCGCCGAACACGCCCTCCGATCAGTCGCAAGACTGCGAAAGGAGGAAGAAATGGATCTTCCACTGGCTAAGGCAGTCGTTGCAACGCTCCGTGACGCCGAGTCTATTTCAACTGCTCTGGTTGCTCGATATCGATCGATTGCGAAAGGTGAATTCTTCGGTCGGAAAGCTGTAGAAAGTCTGCCAAGCCACGCACAATCCCGTGATCGAGTGCGAATTGCTGTGGACTGCCTGGACAAGTCGATTCAGACCTTCGATGCCGATCCTGCAGCAAGAGAGTTGTTTGATTTCGCTCTCGAGTTGCTGCAGCCTATCATTCAGCCTGCACTCGACTCGAGTACGGAGGATGCAAACAGCCCCGTTGCACAAACGCTCAATATCGAGTTACCTATTTCCCTCCACCTCAATCTGATCCGCCACGCATGTCGACTAAAGCTCACAGAAGCAGGAGATCAGCTTCTCACGGCGGCGAAGTTTCGCTGTCGCTTTTTGAAAAGCGGGGATACGATCATTTCCGAGTTGAACATTTGGGAAGCGCTTCTCAATTTGGACCGACAGAGCAGCCCAGAAGTTGGTGAAGTAACGGCAGCTCAGCGCGATCGCTTCGTATCACTAGCCCAAGTGGTGCAGCGTTTCGTAACTCAAATCAACCAGGCCTTGCCCATCTCTATCAGGGATCTGCTTAGCAGTGCCGCACTACGTTTGTGGAAAGAGTCGGCAGTTGATATTATCAGACTTCTTGAAGCATCGCCCAAGCCAGAGGATGTGGATCTTGATCCACGGCTTGTGCGCCAAGGAATACTGCTGATTGAAGCCATATACACGGTGCTACGAGTTGTCGGCTTCGAGGACCTGATAGTTATTGGGGAAGTGTGCATGCGTCTCTGTCTTCTCTATAATGTAGACGAGAATCGGCGAAAAGCAATTCGCACCCTTCGAGACTTCTTGGTGCTGGTTGACGAGACCCGTGACCAAGTTGTCGACGCGTCTACTCACTTTAGTTGTGTCAGTGCAAGTGTCTCCAATCATGCATCGCTGTCACGTGCATCATTCTCGTTTGACGTAACTCCAGAAAATGCCCACTCAGATTGCTACGGCAAAGAAGCTTCCACGTCGGCGTTTTCTCGACGGAGTGTCGGTGTAGAAGGAACTGGATCCCAATTGGGGAGTCTTTATCAAGAACTGGCGTGCATTCAAGTCGATGCCATACTGTTGATGTTTCAGTTTGAATTGGATGAGGCTGCTTCGATGGATGCGATCGAGCGCGACATTACATCGACCACATCGTCACGGTCTATCACAGCTCGAAGATCGTCCGTGCTAGCAACGATTACTACTGCGCTACAAAAGGAGTACAAGAAGAACCCGTATGCCCGGGTGTTACTCAACGTCTGTCTTCTACACCAATCTACTGAGACCACTGGCCACGGTGCGGACCTTGTGGATGAGTGCTTCAAGCTGCTGGTTCGTGCAGAGAATCAGGAGCGCGAATTGAACAAGCTCGCGATCGAACCTACTGATCGTTCTAATCCTCTTGGGGAAACGACAACCCCACGTGCACCCAGGATCATAACGCGCTCTTCAAGCTCCGTTAGCGTGAGTGTAATTCCCTTCAAGCCATCCACGGCAGGAGCACGTCGCCGCGCTATTGCGTATTACATGGTGTTTGGCAAGCCTGCAGGCGCTGGGACGGATGTCTCGCTCAACAATACAGACTATCCTGGAACGGGCGAACCACTCTATGACCCGATGCTTCGTGTGACGGTTTCTGGTCTTTTACCGAACACCGCATACGTGTTCGCTGTTGCTGCATTCGACGAGCTGGGGGATGTGATCCAAGGCATTGGAGAAACGACAAGGCCAGTCGTCGCTCTGAACCCCCTCCCGCTGGTGGCTTGCTACGGGTACCTCGCGCAAGCTTGTTATCAGCTGAAGCTCATGACACCAGCGCGCAAGGCTGCCATGCAGGTGTACGACAGTATTGTATCCAGGGAGTTGGAGAGGCGGCCTGGGTGGTCCTCGAATTTCTTTTACCGTCACGCGCTGAACCGAAACGTCATCGCACGTTGGCCTATTTCGCTTCTCGATCTGGCTGTGCAATGCGTTCTAGTGCTGTGTGACTCGGAAGACGGTGCACCGTTGCGTGACGGTCAACTACTAAGTGATGGTCTCATAGTGCGAGGGAGGCAAGTTGCAGCTATTGAGGCGAGCAAGGTGATCGCTATGGGGCTGGAGATTGCCGGTGCAGCAGCCGACTTCGAACAAATTCGACAGCTGTGCTTCAAAGGGTACAGGATTTTGTTGCCAATATTGCATCTCGATGACTCGAACGCGTTGACATTTGTAGCACTTTCTACATTCTACCAGGTGAGACTGTCAAATGCCTCAATCCCCCTAACCCGTTTGTTTTCGATATCTTACCGTTCTTTCATTAGGCGTTGTGGTGTATACCGGCACAAGCGTGGGAAACCGATACTCGTAGCATTGCATCTCGTATCGCGTTTGAATTAATGCGCATCGCGTGGCGCCACCACCATCTTGCTGACGCCGCTTACAGCCAAGTGGTCAGAGTCAAAGAATGCAGCAGTGAAACCCACGCGAGTGGCACTTCGACAAGTTTTGAGTTAGCCTTCCTCTTGGATAGTATTGCTAGCGTGGAGTGCGCGATCGGGCGACCACTTGCTCCATCTTCAGCTGACTCACGACCTTTGACGGCAACCAGTACTACCCAACCACCTTCCGGCAAGCTGGCAGCGCCACCTACAAGTGCTGCGTCGAAAGCAGCCCAGCCCGCTGCAACATCCACTCCTCAAGCAACTCCCCGCGTGGATGAGAACTCGCTGCCTCCGCGTTTGAGTGAACTGATGGCTCAGTCAAAACTGAACGTACGAGAAGCCTTCAAGCTGCTGGAACCTCACATCAAGACAAGCTGCAATAGCCTTGAGATTTTCTGCAAGCTCTGTCATTGCGCGCTCGACGTTGGCGACGATGGAGCACAGGATGAGTGGATGCCCCTCTTGAAAATTACAGGCAATTTGGGGACGCGGTGCAAGGAAGTCCTGAAAAGTGCCGGACTCGGGCATCTTTTACCCGAGCCCACCCCAGCACCGATTGCGTCTACATCGGTTCCCAACACCGCACGATCAAATGCCAAGACCCCACGTGCCCAAGAAAACGCAACTCAGAGCGCAGCAACCGATGTTGCCGCACCAGCCCAGAGCTCCGCTGTGCTCGAGCCTGAATTCGGAGATGATGACGAGTTCGTGTTAACTTGGTGTGGTGAGCTCGCATTCATCGAAGCCAAGGTGCAGGTATGTTTCTCTGTGGTTGCTCGTTCGGATGTATCGTGCGTGAGTTGCTTACACGGCAATGGTTTCTGACAGTTTCGACAGCTCACTCAGTACCGTGCTGAACATGGCGATGCAAACTGTATGCGAGGGCCACGGTATGATTACTCGTTTTCAGTCCTCAATGGCGAAACAATACACGAGTATCCGATCGATGCGAACACGAAAGCAGATGGCAACCCGCTATCCGAAGCAGACGAATCCAGCTCAAACCAGGAAGCACCTAGCTTAGACAAACAAGACACAAGCCTTGAGATCTTCTGTCGCTTCACGTCGCGAATCGCAGCCAGTTGTAGGCTGTTCAGTATTGCGCGAGCTTGGCAGGCACTACAGACCGCTGCCCAGCTCGCTGCGAACTCAATTTGGTTGGCGTGGGTCTCACCGGATACGCTGGGACGGCCGGAACATGCGACTACACTGGACAACCTCACAGGATGCGTAGAGGCACTGCTTGATATGATCGAAATTGTGACAGCAACAATCAAGGATGAGCAAGCCGGTAAAATAGCAACAATCTTCAATCAAGGATCGGAGGCTTCAAAGCACCCTGCCACGATGCATAATCACACGTTGTCGCTGGCATCAACGACGATTGTCGTGTCCGCCATGAGCTCACTCAACATAGATCAAACGTGGATCGCCAGTCTCATCGAGTTTGTTATCCAGGCACTTCTAGCTGCGAGGCACTGGTACAAGCTGGTGCAGATCGGAAAGAAGTATCATAGGCTGGGCGGCGAGAACACGCGATTTTCCGAAAAAATGACTCCAATTCTACTCATCGCGCAGCAGCAGTACCTCTCCGAGCAAACAGCGCGCTTAGAGTCAGCACAATCAAAGTTGACAGCGTTTGTGAAGGCTTTCAATGAGGCCGAAGCCAAAAAGAAGAAGAAGAAATCCCGCCTAGTGGTTGAGGAAGTCTTAACGCCCGAAGAGATCGAATTTCGAAACCAGAAAGGGGAAATGGAGCACGAGATCGAAAAGCTAGCTCAAGAGCGAGACGCGCGACAGCGGGAACTTGACACTGTCATGCAGATACATGACGTCGTCTCGCGAACGACGAATAAGTGCATTCAGGCGCTGGACAGCTGCCATAACCTTGTTGAGAAATTCCGCCGGTATGGAGAGTCAGATGTCAAGCCGCAGCAAATCGTCAGCGCGTATCAGCACTGTGTGGCGCTGTCTCGCCAGAAACGTCAACGGCGACTTGCAGGGAAAGCACTGCAGGAGCTAGGTGATTTTCTCTGGGAGCGTGGAGAAGTAGCGGCTGCTGTGAAGGCATGGAACGAAGCCGTCGATAACGCATTTAACGCTCTACGTGCAACTTCATGCTGGAGGGAGATCATCGGTACCCATGCGGAAGAACAGCCAAGCTCATCAGATGCGCTCATTGAGGGCGATGGTCTATGGATTTGTTTGGAGAGCTACATTGCTATAGCAAAGCTGGCTTTGTTCGATTCACCTTCCGGCACTCCAACTCTCGAGCTCGCGCGCATGGCAGCCACGACTTTAGCGCGCATTGTCACGAAGTGCTCGCTTCCTCATCCATCACGATCATTCTTGTACGGCTCCCATCGAATCTTCTCGCAAATTTGGCCAGGTCGAGAACTGCTTTTGGACTCGGAACGCCTCGATGCTCCTCGTTTCGCGATGATGCTCATAGTAACGTCCGAAATCCTTTTGCAGTACGAGCACCCAGTCGAAGCTATGCCTCTCATTGCTTTCTACGAGTACCTTTCTACACAGTGTTTTGAGGACGCTGACCACGCCGCAAATGCCCACCGCCTTCGTTTGGACGCACTTGTTCAGTGCGGGCGTTTCCACGAAGCCTTCGAAGTAATTGTCATCTTGTTGACAGGAATAGTGATGGGGCGAGACGAGAAACCCCGGCAGCCGAACGCATTGATCGCCAAGCTACAATTTCGCGACGACAAAGCCATCAAAGACCCGTCTAACGGCGATGTGCTTACTTGGTTGGGGTCCCTCGATATCCGCAAGGTGCTCGAAGACTTGAAGACGCTTCAGTTCAAGCCTTCGACAGCACGACTCATTCTTGTCTCCATCTTGAAGCTTGTTGTGTCCCTCGGTCAGCGAGAACCCATTGAAGAGGAGGCAGCAGCGATTTTGAGACAAATTGCCTCCAAGAATGCGAGCTGGCTCACTTCTATCCTTGTCGAAGCGATAGAGCTACATCAGCAAACTCTCCAACAACCCTTGGACGGCTCCCCAGATCTGACAACGCGAAGTAACGGTAAAGCTGTGGGGACTTGGGAAACTCTGATGCTATATCGCACCCGTGCAGAAGTTCTCCTTCAGCAAAGTATAGTCGCGGCAAGCGGCGGTCAGTGGGCCGCGGCCCGCGAATCGCTCGCGCAATCCGTGCAAGTCGCTACTCAGTTGCGAGGCGCCGCTGATGAAGTTGTCAAGTCGGTCAATGTTTGCTTGTCTATCGACGCCAACTTGCCGCCTGCATTGTTCTACAAACCTTCGACGCTCATTGTGCGGGCTCGGTTGCTCAGTGCGAAGATCGACATGGTACTTGGCAACTACCACCTTGTTGTCGAGCAGGCTCGAACTGCTGTAGATGAAGCGCAGACGAACGGCGAACAAGCGCACTACGTGCACCAGTTAGTTTTGCTTGGAGGTTCGGCGCGAGCATTTCTTGGGTATAGCCCTGAAGCGATCCATGAGTTAACTTCGCTTCGACAGGCGTTTATTTCAAGTCACTCGTGCGAGTCCGTGCCATATGTGCAATTACTTCGCATCCTTGCTTGCTTGACGCGCGACCAGGCAATGCACAGTCAAGAGAGTTCGCAAACGCTCCACAAGGCGTTGATCTTGCTGGATGAGGCTGAGGACAAACTCGATAGTGTGCTTCGTCGAGATGGGTGGATTGGAGTTGATGTGGATGTTGCTCTCGACAAGCGAATGAACATATTCCAGCCAAACGCTGCCGTATTCGTTGAGCTGAAAGCCGAACTGGTTCAATCGCTAATGGAAACGCCGATTGAAAAAGCAGAAGACGCTGCACCGCGAATGCGTCGTGCCCTTTTGGCAATCGACATTGCCTTAAAAGCAACGAATCACTCGGTTAGGCCTCTTGCCCCGATTAAAGCGAGGCTGCTCCTCCAAAAAGGTGCCATTTTGAAAAAGGTGCTTGTTGCCAAAGACTTGCCAGGAATGCTGAACGATGATACGTTTCAGCTATGCGTCGAAGCGCTCGTGGCTGCAATTGAAGAAGCAATCCGAGTCGAAGTGGGTGGTCACGATCGGGATCTTATTCGAGTGGCTTTGATGGAACTTGTCGATCTGTACAGTGCAAAACTGTTTAGTGGCAAAGAAGCAGAGCATCTTCAAGCAGCATTCCATTACCTGAGTCTTGCACAACTCGTCGTCTCTTACCGACGAACTCTCTTCGATTCGTTTGAACTACAAGTGGGGTCGTTGACGAACGTGGACAAAATCCCAGCATTCATCAGCCAAACTGTTCTTGAATCTGCAGGGGTCACATCTTCTGCTGCGGCGGAGCTTGTGCGAGCCACACCACCAGCGAAAGGGAACGCTCCACAAGCGGGACAAGATGGGCTGAAGCGGCCGACCGTCGATACTCCTCGCCTCGTCAACTTCTTCGTGAAAATTCTGAGAGAGAGAAAGCTACTTCCGCCGTGCACCGGGCTTCAACAAGACGTCGCTGTGTTTATTCACGCATTTCTTGTGCAGAATCACTCCATGTATGCGAAGGCGTGTTGCTTGCAGTCACTCCCTGCTGTACCACCTGACGATCCAGAAATCAAAAGCGGTATGATCAGTACCCAATGGGGGCGCGATCAAAGCCCGGCATTTAGCACCATCACAAAAAAACCGGCATCACCCGCAACTGTGTCGTTATTTTTCACGCTTGGGACGGTGCGTATTGATGGACATGCTGAACTGGCCGAAAGCAATGAGGCTGTACGTGCCCGCGTCGAACTTTTTGGAGCATCTCCGCTGTTCAGTAAGCGGCGTGGTCTGGTAGAGAGTGATGTTCGAGTGATCGGAGAGCGTCTAAGCCTGCTTCGGATCGATATGGAGGATGAGGAGTCGTTGGTTGTTGATCGTACCAAATATCAGTCGAGATTCAGGTCTTGCCTCCAACTCATCCAACGCCTTTTACGTGGGGCTTCACTGACGATCTCAATCACTCCACGAGCACATCCCAGGCAATCAGACGAAACCGATTCCGCTCAAGATACTAGTGTACCCATCGGCGCGGAAGATGACGAGGTGTTGGACAGCTTCGACGTCGCTATTCCACTGACCTGTTCGCTAGAGACAGTCACGATCCTCGAGAACATGTTTCACGTTGATCATGGAGCCAATATGGCGATTGATAACGCACTTTGCTATTTCCTCCGCGATGCACTCGACAACTAAAGCGACCGAAAGTAAAATATACGGGGGATACTCCTTACCGGTTGCTTACCTCCTTCATTCCTCAGTTGACGCTGGGTGGGCCTTTCGATAGTAGAATTCATTGAAGTCGAACCGCACCGTGAGACTTGAGAGCGCATGAGAATTCGCATGCGCACTCGACGTCGAGTGCTTTCGTAGCAATTCGAGTAGTCCAACGACGTGGTCGCCGAAGTTGGTGTCAATGCGCTTTAGCTCTCCATTGATGTTGTTGAACGCTGCCTTGAACTTCGACGTAGACGACGCATCAGCATCTTCTTCATGCAAAGTCATTCCCCAAGTACCCTGTCATATCAGAAGCAACATAAGTGTGTCTGAATGAGTATGATCAAAGATCGATATACGCATATCCGAATGTACCCTCTTTGTGTTGGCTTCAACCGTTCTTCGGTGCTCCTGTAGTTCATTGAGCTTCTGCATCGCCAACGTGCATAGAGTATCTTGTGCGCGACAAAAGCTGATAATCTCTGCAAAGATAAGCTTCAGCTTCAGCAGAATTTCACGCATCGTCTCGGTCATGAAACCCTAAACAGACGAGAACATCAGCACATTGAAGCACTGTGTTGACTTCTCCATTGTCTCCATGAACCTTTTCTTTGATAGCCTGGACGTATTCCTCATGGCTCTTGATTAGAGAGTCCAAATCCTTCGCTGACTTGATGTTGGCTTCCAACTGCTGCCACGAAGTTTCCAAGACCTGTCATCATTTGATTCAATGTCTTAGTTCATTCATCATCGCCGTGACTGCCCGAAGTCACAAACCTCGAACATGACATAATTGTGTAGAGTAGTGGTGAAGTGGATCATTTCTGATCTCATCAACTGGCACTTGTGGATACTCGGGCGGAATATCGGTAGCTCTTTCTGTGAAACATTAGGATGTAGAAAGTCATTGTCCATATCGTTGCACCATTCCTGCTCGAGAGAACCAAAAGCCTACCTTCATAATGTGCTCCAGATGCATATCCTTACTCCATGAGGTCGAGAGCGAGTGTTCAACGCGCTTCAGTTGCCAAAGGAATAGGAATATGATCTGGTACTGCTTCATGGCAGCATCGTTGATGATAGTGTTGATAGGTGACGGCACTTTATAGTGCAACGAGAAGATATCCCACCCCAAATCCCCAGCTGAGTGTCGGAGTAGCTCGACATCAAGTCTAGCGAGGATATCAGCAGACTAGAGTGTACAGACCTGTTAGATTCATTCTGCAACCGCATTGGTCTTTTGAGAAACATACCTCAAACTTGGCATTTGACGCATTCAAAGCGGTCTCGAGGACGTTAACCAGGTTGTGGCGATGGACACCTCTCGCGATTTTCGACAACTCCGGTTGCAGCAAGTCCATCAAGTATTGAATGAAATCGCCCTACACATGCATCAGTCGCGATGTTAGTGGGAGGCATCTCATCGAGCACTTTGCTTCCAATACCTGGCCCAGCAACATGTATCTTCTCAAAGCTCGGCAGTGATCGAGGAGATGAAATTTGTCGGTTAGGATCCGAATGAGATACTGGTTTGTACTCAGGGAAACGTCTTCGATCATGGCCTCTAGGCTTGTCATCTGAGCAAAACGCACACCATTCTCCTCAAAATCGATGGTTGCGCCGCCAACATTCAAGTTGCTGGTCTGGAATCGAGCATCCATGATCCAATCCGTAATTCCACAACAATGACGGATGAAGTTGATGCTCTTGCCAATGACCAGAATTTTGCGGGCTAGCTCACTGACAACATGTACGTGTCAGGCCAGACGATGGAGTTGTAGGAAATATAGCAGCGACGTACAGGGAGATGAAGCTGGGTAGCATATCCGTCTTGAGATGATACTTCTGGCGCCACAGTTGATCATCTGATACGTTTGCAGCCGCCATCACGAAAAATTCTTGCTACATATGGCCCACACCAACGTTAGATTCTGAGCTGACTTTTAGAAACACAAAGTAACTCACGTGAGTATCATCGAGTTCGCCTTCAAATACCCAGCGGCGTATCATGCGGAATATAGGTGCCGCTACAGCTTTCATGACACTTTGCACGTACTGGCGCACAGTTGGGTCGCCATGGAGAACATGGGAATGGATGGCTGATGCAAGTGCGCCTCCTCGCAGCCCATCGACGCTGTCTATCAAGCGTGCAATCAACCGCAACTTCTCCAAGGGATCCTGAACCCACACGACAAGTTTGCGCAGCGTCAGGTCGCTAACACCACGTTGATGCACTGGCTTGGTTCCGACGTCGTGATCAACTTGCGCTGACAGGACAGCTACGAGGCGGAAGTAGTCTGATAGTTCAAGGTTTAGAGCGTGACAAAAGCTTTGACCGACCTGGGAGCAGCAAAGATACGAGTCAGGCTTCATGGTTCATAGCAATCGCTTACAACAGTCACGCACCACTCCAAAAGACAGATTCTCGCGGTAGTGCCGGAGATACTCGCTAATTTTGCGATAGAACCACCCCAGTTCGCAGAGTTTGTGAATGAGTTCACGCATTGCTGATGATCACATAAAACGAGAATCGTCAACACCAAGAAATCGTCGAGCCTCTAACGACCACTGCAGTTTCGAGCTTACGAGTTGGCACCCCGACATTTCTCGTGATCTGAAAACGATCGGCGACCGTATCGAAAAAGATATGCTTGGAGTCGATAGCCTGCATGGCGTACAGAACGTCCCGTAGCAGAACTTCCTCGGGAACCTCGTCAAACGACGCATGGCGGCGCGATGCATTACTCGGAGAAGATACCGTTCGCCTATCACCCTCCCGCTGAACCGATGCTGTCTTTGTGGCCGATTTCGATCCGGACCCTGGCGACTTTCGGCGCGGAGACGTGCGACCGAAGCCGTTTTGCGATTGGCTCGTCGCGATGCCAACACTGAACTTGAACGAGTCTTCGAGTTGATCAACGAATTCCAGACCCCGGGAGTTGGATGACACACTTGGTGCGCTATTTGGCCGCGAAGCGCTGCGCGCTGGCCCTTGATCATCGACATCCATGGGGACAGCACCGCCTGACAGTTGTGTCGAGATGCGAAAAGGTGGCGGAGTCGAGTGCATAAGTCCGTACAGGAGCTTCAGCGTCTTGCTACACTCCGACATAATGCGACAGTTAGCTTTATGTAGCCCATATCAATCGGCACAAGTGAATCTCCGCATGATCAAACCCGCGCATCTCGTCGCCGGTTAGCTTGTAGAACCGCGAGTAGCTCTCTTGGAGTTGGGTCTTCGCCTTGTGTGGGTCGGCATAGAACATTGCACCTCGCTCGTCGATGCGCTTGGACATTTGATGCATCACCGTAACCTGTGCATATTGGTATCATGAGAGCTGAGTAAAATGGCTCCTGCAGTTTCCTCCAATCCTCCTACCGGATCGATTGCCGCTGCCGTTGGCGCCGACGCGTCGGCGAACCGCATGACGACGCGCCTCGTGAGAATGGGGGTAGGCGCCTTCACAAACTGTTTGATAAGGTCATCCACCAGGTGATCAAACTTCCCGTGCGTGCGTAGCGACGTTAGCGCCGACGAGGACGAGGTCGAGGTCGCCGACGATCGACGCGACAGCGACACGGCCGCGGCCGAGGACGTCGATATCGATCGTGGCGAGGATGCGCGCGGCGTCGTGCGCGCAGACCCGCCGTGGTACGAGGACGCCGCCGACTGGTCCAGGTAGCTCGGCTCGGCCAGAGGCGGTGGCGGTGGCGGCGGCGGCAACGGGTCCACGTACGACGACGACGACGACGATCGCCGGGCCTCGAACGCTCCCCCACCCGGAGGGATCACGACGTTGTGGAGTGGGTGCGACGACGACGACGCACTGCTCCGCGTCGCCGAGCCGGAGCTCGGGCGCGCGCGGGCCACGGAGCCGGCGGATGGTGCGTCTGGCAGGGAGCTCGACCGCGCGAACGCGATGCCGCCGGACACGGAGCTACTCGCACGCGACCCAGACGACGCACCGTCGAGCACGCCGGCGTAGGCGTCCGCGGGGCGGCGCTTGGACGGCGCGCGCGGCGGGTTGTTGCGCTCCATTTCTCCCCTCGTTGGGATCGGAAAAAGGTTTTTTTTTTTTTGCTTTTTGGTTTGGCGTTTTCGCGCGATTTTTCCCCCCAACCACGACCGAACTTACACTTTCCGAACCGGTCATGCGGACTTAGCAAACGTAACCTTTCGGGCAATCTCAAACTGAATGACGGGGTAATTTACCGGATGCTGCGTTAAGTTCGGTTATTTTCTGGTTTGAATGATGGTGTAAGTTACCGTGTAACTGTACCCCTTGTTCCAAACCAATAGTGTCGTACTTTACCGAGGGTTTCTCGCACTCGATTTGTTTTGTTTTTCGGAAACAAGCGCGAAGCGACGGCACGCGTGTATCGCCCCGATCTCCTCCTCCTCATCAGCACACACACCATGGGGCGACGCGGCGCCGGGCGGCGCCTGAATGACCAGGAACGCATGGAGATCATCGACATCCTGTCGCGCGAGACCAAAGTCAAGAACGTCGAGCTCGCCAAGCGCTACGGCGTGTCCGAGGGCGCGATCCGCAAGCTCAAGCAGATGCAGGACGCCGTCCGCGACCGGTACTACATGGGCAACGAGCACAACCGCGACAAGCGCAAGCGCGGCGGCTTTGTGCGCAACGCCAAGTTTGAGCAGGAGCTGTACGAGTGGATCTGCCGCATGCGCGAGACGCAGGCCTACCAGCTCGTGCCGCTCACGCAGACGGCCGTGCGCCAGGAGGCCATGCTGCTCGCGAAAAAGTACGACAGCATGGCCACGTTCAAGGCCTCGCCGGGCTGGTTTGCGCGCTTTTGCGCGCGCCACCGGCTCGACCCGCCAGTCCACGCGAGCACGGCGTCCGACGACATCACGCTTGCGGCCAGCACGGCCGCCGTGGGCGACACGGTGCCCGGCGGCCCGCTGGCCTCGGCGTACCAAGTGGAGCCGGCCGGGGTTGTCGCGGTGGGTATCCCCGGTGCCTTTGCCGAGGGGCTCGCAGAGGAAGACGCCGCGGCGACCGCGGCCCAGGAGGCTGTCGACCTCAACTGTGGAGAGGCTGTGGTGGACCAGGCACAGTTGGCAGCGGCTGTGGCTGCCGCCGCTGGCGCTCCGTCCACCGACGCGGTGATGAGCGAGGAGCTCGCCCAGTCGGTGACCGAGCTCAAGACGGACACGATCAAGGACGATGCCAAAAAGGCCGCCGCGAAAAGCGCCATGTCGACGGAAGAAGAGATCTTCAGCCTCGGCCTGTAAGGGTATACCCGTAATACTATCTGTGCCATACATGTTCGAACCAGCGACAGAGCATTCCGTGAAACGAACGCAAAGTCCCTTTTCGATTGCCCTATTGCCGTCCCAGAGCACTCGTGGCCTGAAAGGCGACAGGGGAGTTCTGAACTACAGCCTACTACTAACCAACTCACTTCAGCGCGTTTAGGCAGCGTACAGGTGGATCGCGGGCTTGCCCGGCGTGGCCGTCTCGAGCTTCTTCTCATCCACGTTCGGAATCGTTTCGCTAACGTAGTAGAAAGCGATGTCCTGCAGCTCCAGCGAGCGCACAAGGTACAGCTTGGACGACTCCAAGACGGCCTTCTGATCGTACGGCATGCTGTCCAGATAAAAACACAATTTAGAACCGGATAATAGACAAAAATCAAGTGAAAAAAATTTCCGACGTACCGGAGCTCGAGAGCTTCCTGACCGCGCACGAGCGCTTCTTCCTTGACGAACGCCGCGAATTGCATCACGTTCTTCGTAATCTTCTTCAAGCTATCGTCCTGGGCGACCTGGTCCTTCAGGAGCTTCATGAAGTCGGCCGGGAAGGACTTGTTCGCGCTGTCGAAGATCGAAGCCAAGAACACGAGCACCTTCTGCTGCCACTCCGGGAACTCGTCCGACAGGTAGACGTGCGCGTGGGTCGGCTTCGCCGTGTCCACCTGAGCGGCAGCCTTGCCCTTGCCCTTCTTCTGCGAACCCTTCGTGAGCGCTTCACGGAAGTTACGCACCGTCTTGGACAGGAAATCGCTGGCGCGCAGCAGCGAAAAGTCGACCTCATGGGCAGCCGGCCACAGCGCGTTCGCGACAAAACCTGTCTTGCCGATGATCTTCCAGATGTGCTCGCAGAAGTGCGGCGTGATCGGCGACAGCATGATAGTCTGCGCTTCGATGAAGCGAAGGATCACGTCACGGTGCATCGGCACTTCACTGCGCACACAGACATCGCGGTAGCTGTCACGAGCGATCTGGAACTCAAAGAAGCCCGTGCGAAGACCCTCACGCCACTGCATCTTGTCGTTGTACTTGGCCGTCTCCGTAATCAGGTGGCTCATCTGGTTCATGAAAACCTTGTCGTTGAACGAGAGCTCGCCAGTGCGCAAGTTTGCCTTGTCTTCGACCGTCTTCTTGATCCACTCCTCCTCGGTCGTAAGACGCAGGATCGCCATGCGGCACGTGTCGAGCGCGTAGTTCGCGTCATCCATGCCATCGCCGGCGTCGGCGCAAGCAAAACGGGTTGCGTCGGCACCAAACTCCTCCGCACAGTCCTTGACCGTCAAGAAGTTGCCCTTAGACTTGGACATCTTCTGGCCATCAACGAGCACGTGGCCGTTAGTGAAGAAGCCACGCGGCCACTTCTCCGGCTCGTCAGCCCAGATCTCAGCGTGGTTGTACAGCGCCATGGTCAGGTGGTTGCGAATGAGATCCTTGCCCGAAGCGCGCACGTCCAGCGGGTACCAATAGTTGAACTCGCTCTTCATCTTGTTCAGCACCTCGATCGGGATACCCGAGTTCTTAGGCTCCGGGCGATCCTTGAGGAAAATGTAGTCAAACACTTCCTTCGTCATCTGCTCGGCCTTAATACCGTGCGGGCCGAGCTTGGAGCCATCAAGGTTGCCCTGCAGGTGGTGCGCGATCGTGTAGTAAGCCATGTAGATAGTCGAGTCCGACAGCGACTCTACGACAAACTCAGTGTCCCAAGGCAGCTTAGTGCCGAGGCCCGCCTGACGGCACGGCGCCCACTCCTTGAGCCACTCCAGCGTAGCCTTGTACTCACCGAGCGCAATGGGGTTGTACGCATCGAAGTTGTCCGGGTTGCTCACGTGGTCCACCACACGCTTCTTCCAGTCCTCAGCACCGTAGTTCAGGTACCACTGATCCAAGTGGGCGACAACGCACTCATCACCCGAACGCGACATCACCAGCGACTCTGGCTCCCAGTACGGGATCGCGTCACCGCTGTCCAGGAGCTCCTGGCGCACAATCGGCTTGGCGTCGCACACCTTCTGGCCCTTCTGCGAGCCGACAAGCATGATGCCCTCGTAAAAGCCCTTGAGGTAGACCATCTCTTTCGCCTTGGCGAGCTTGTCCTTGTCATTCTGCGAGACAATCTTGAGGTCATCGCACACTTTCACGGCCGCCTGATCGCCAAAGCCGGGGATGTCAATGATCGGCACGACTTCGAACGGCATGACCATGTGGTCGGCAATGTTGTACTTTTCACGGAGGGCGGGCTTCTGCTTGAGGTCACGCAGCGCAGCGTAGTCATCCGGCGCGTCCGACGGCACACTCGTGACAACACCCGTGCCCTTGCCCATCGAGATGGTGAGCAACGGCAGCGTGTACACGGTGTCGTACTTGGCGTACGGCGCCTTGAGCGGCAGGCCCAGGAGGTCCCAGCCCTTGAGCTCGAGCAGGCACTCCTCCTTGCCCCACACGCGCGAGTAATCCTGGTGGGCCAGGTTCTTCGCCGCGCGACGGCTGATGATGAACACGTCGTCCGAGTCGTTGATAACAAAAGCGCCGTAGTCACCGTCAGGCAGCACGAAGCAGTTGGTCTGACCGTACATGGTTTCTGCACGCAGCGTCGCCGGTGCCAAGTAAACCTTCTTGCCTTCGAGAGGCTTGAGCTTCTCCGGGAACGGCTCCTGCACACGCAGCTTGATGAGCGTGTACTCCTGTGGGCCGACGCCTTCACCCGATGCGCGGTCGTGATCGGCACAGTTCTGCTGGTCGAGAATCGAGTAGACGTTCGGGCGCTTGCCGCGCGACACACGGTTGCGCTCCTTGAGGAGGTTGAGCTGCCACGTGATGAACGCGTCGTAGAACGGGTTCACATCCGTCGTGATGAACGAGCGGCGGAAGTCGACGCCGGCACCAACACGCTTGAGGTCCTCAATGGCGTGCGGCGGGAAGTAGCGCAGCCAGTGGAGCGGGTCCGCAAACGCCGGGATCTCCTCGTCGGGGATGCCCGACATCTTGAGGATGTTGTACTGGCGCACGACGCCGCCGGTCTTGGCCGCGGCCTTGGACTTCTTGCCCTTGGCCTTGTTCTCCGAGCCTTCGATCTTGACCTCCTTCTTGGCGACCTCGACTTCGTCGTCGGCGCTGAAGTCCGGCGGGAAGCCGTAGGTCGCGAGCTCGTTCTTGAGCTTGTTGGCCGCAGCCTGGATGGGCATGCCCGTGCAGTGGAGACCGAACGGGAAGAGCACGTTCTCGCCCTTGAGGCGGTGGTAGCGCGACGCGAACTCGACCTTGGTGATGGTGAACCAGTGGCCCACGTGGAGGTAGCCGTTCATGTACGGGTACGGGAACGACACAAAGTACTTGGGCTTGGAGAGGTCCGGCTCGCTCTCAAAGACCTTGCCGGCCTCCCATTCCTGCGCGATGCGACGCTCGATCTCGATCAAGTGGTCGCGGCGCGCCGTGTTCTTGGGCTTGTCGTCGAGCTGGACGTCCTGCAGCTGCACGGCCACGTTCTCGACTCCCATGGTGGCGGCTGGTGGGGGAAACAGAGGTGCGGGGGAGGAAGGTCGCTTCGTGCGCTTGCTGGCTGCGACGGGCGATGTGGTGGTGGAGGAGGCGCTGCTGGTCGGAGGAGAGGAGCTGCGTCGCCGCTTCACTGTGTAAGTGGAGAGGGAAAGGATTGGGCGTGTGTGGGCGTCGCGAGGGGAAGGAGCCAAGTGAAGCTATGTACTGAACATGTTCTACTAAGTGCGATTTTCTTGTGGTTGGGCAATCAACCCATGGCCGTTTTGGAAGGAAACGGCCACTTGGGAGACGGAGGCGAGTCCTCCCAGAGGAACAATGAAGTTGATGGACGGCGCTTCCGTGTGGTCCAGAGCACTAGTGATAATCACGTGCCACGGGAAACATTCGCAAAATGGCATTTGTCGCCTCCATTGCGAGGCCTTGGAGCTTGGGGATCCTTCTCCTTGAAGATAAATTCTCGGAAAGGTGGGGCTCGCTATTCGAAAAATTTCAGGAAACACCGCAAAGTGCGGATGTACCCATATAGTATGTCCCCGAATCGAACTTAGCACTGGGTCTGTGACCATCTCGATGGAGTTGCAGGGTGTCCATGGCTTCACGAGCAGCAGCTCCGACGGCGACGAGCGCAACACGAGCGCCCACCAGCGAGCCGCAGACGACGCGCGTGCCGCGGCGCCGCCGCCCACGGTCACTTCTGCTGCTGCTCAAGAGTCTCGTGGGGCTGCGTGTGCGTATCGATCTGAAAAATGACTGCATCGTCGAGGGCGTGGTCGAAGAAGTGCTCCACGACATGGAGTGAGTTGGCCGACACAGTACATACACACACCGGTCGTGGTGGCTTACACGTGGGGAATGATGTTGTGGTATCTCCTAGCTTCACGCTTCTTGATGCAACCGAGACCAAGCCGAACGGCAAGCGCGTCCACTTTGACGAGGTGTTCGTGATGGGTCGCACTGTGCTGTTCGTACACATCCCCGACCGAATCAACATCAACACGCATCTACTCGATTACGTACGTTGGCGTGGGCATGGATGAACCAGCACAGTCATCTAGCTTACCACCACTGTGCGTTTGTGTATGTGATCGTGGCAGATGCGTCTCCTTCGCCAAAGTCGCGAGATGTACAAGCGGGACAAACGCAAGGCCCCGCCGGCCAAGTGAGAACAGGGGTTTGGAGGCATGTTATTGTTACAGTCTTCGTACAGCTCGCTGAGTTTCTTCCGAGTACTGTAGCGCACTAGATATCATACAGGTGGCAGTTTGTACGGTGCTCCTGATACTTGCGGAATCGGTTTCCGTATAGCGCCCGTGGACGTTGAGCCGCCGGATGTGCCGGTAAGTGTGAATTGGAGACCGCCACCATGCGCTCGTTGGAGGCTAGTCAGTCTCTCTTTTAGCTGCATGATCTGCTCCTTCTGGAGCTCAGCTTCTCGCATCTTCTCCATCATCTCGATGCCATTGCCTTTCTTGCCGTGGCCAGCACTTGCTCCATGGTGCAGCTTCCGTTTGTTTTCTCGCAGCTCTTGCGATGACATCTTAACGTTGTGGAACTCCCGCCGCAGTTCATTGACTTGCGTCGTGAGCAGTGCGTTCTCTCGTTGTAAACGATGGAGTTCGCTCTCGTTGATCGCCATGCCCTTCATGATCTTCCGCTTGAGCGACTCAACTTCCTTCTCCAGGTACTCGCGCTGGCGGTTGTACTCGGCCTGCGAGTTGGGCTCCTTGGCGTCCAATGCAACACCCTCTTCGTACTTTTTGTTCAGCGCCATGACTGCGTTCTTAAGGGCCTTCTTGTCGTCCAATACCTGCGCGCACACGAGAATATCGTTCTGCACTTGCTTCATCAGTAGCTTCCCGATCGCAACCTGATGAATCTGGGCGTCCATCTCCTTCTGCATGCCGTCCATCTTGAGACGCAGCTCGCCGATCATGAGATCTAGCGCTGCATTGCTCTTGTGGTATTGCTCCAGCTCGGCATCCATCTCTTCGATTTGCTTCTTCATGTCTGTGATCTCCTTCTCGCGTGGTTCAATCTGGCGCTTGAGTTCCTTGATCTTGTAGTCCAGCACAAACTTAAACTTCTCGAGCTCTTGATTCTTCTTCTTCAAATCGTAGATACGCTTTTCTTTGTCTTGGATAGTTTCTTCTCGCTCTCGGATTTCCTTCTTATGACCTTCAATGTCTTTCTCCAGTCCCTTTATATTTTCAAAGAGTTCCTTGCCTTTTTCCTCCAGTGATCTGATCTCCTCCTTTTGATCTTCAATATCCTTTTGCAACGCAGAAAATTTTTTCTTCATGATGCCATTTTCACCTTTGAGTCGGAGAGTGGCTTCACGTTCTTCTTGCAGTTTCACTTCGTACTTCATCTTCAGTTCTTCAACTTCCAACTCAGCGTCCTCTTCGAGCTGCTTCTTGAGTCCTTCATTGGTGTGGACCAGCGCCTCCTTCATTTTCGCACATTTAGCCTGCAGCTCCTGCTCTTGCGCCACTTTTTGGTCGTACTCGGTAGTCATTTCGGCAAGATACTGAGTGTGGCTCTCGACAAGTCGATGGTTTTCTTCCTCGTGGCGAGCATTCTGCTCGCCGCGTGCTTGCTCGAGTGCTGCATACCGGTCTTTTTCAGCCTGTATCTTGCCCTCGTAAGTCGTCTTGAGCTCAAGAAACTCCGACTTGTGGCTCTTGGCCATTTCACTCATCTTCTTCTGGTACTCGCTCTCCATATCCATTTTGTCCTCTTGCAAGTCGGCACAGCGTTGACGATCCTGCGTTAGCTCTGCAGTGAACTTGTCCGATACCTCTTTGATCTTCTCTTTATAGTTCATGTCCTTGAGCCGAAGCTGGTACTCGTTATGCAGCGTGAGCTCATCCACTTTCGTCTTCAGCTCATTCATGACACGATTTTTCTCCTCCAGATCCGACTTGGTGACCAATATCTCTTCGGCGAAAGGTATGCCGTTTGCGTTTGTGCTAGCAGACCCGCTGCCAGCACTGCCATCACCGCCTCCCGTACCCAGCCCGCCAGCAACGCTGGACCCAGCCCCCATAGATCTCGCCTCTTTGTTTGCCGCGCTACCTCCCACTTTATTTGCCCCAGAGCCCTTTCCAACCAGATCTCGTGTCTCGAATATACACAGTGAGCCATCCTCGCCGGCAGAGAAAAGAAATTGGTTGTCGTACGACAAGCGAAGGCGTGTCACTGGCAGATCGTGACATTGATACTCCACATATGACGACTGACTTGCTGCCGCCGCCACAAGTGGGGCCCCCGCTGAAGTTGAACCGCCTTGAGGATTCGGTACACTTACAGCAGCTTGAGGATTTCCACTATTGAGCTGCTGAGGCGAGGAACCAGCTTGGCTTGACGCACCGGGGCTACCTAGCATTCCCAGGTGACCTGGTGTTCCGCTATGCATCAACGCAGCGTCGTTTTCAAGCGGCAGACGATACACCCGCAGACTTCCCGGGCGGTTTGGTTCGCCCGTGCCAGCATAGAGCACTTGTTGAGAGGCTGCTAGGGCCAACGGTCCGAGCATCATGCCACCTGCCCAGTGCTCGGATCGGGCAACTCCTGTGACGACATCGATTTCCTTCAGCAAACCATCGGTGCCAGTCGCGTAGACGACGTCGGCGTCATGGGTAATGATAGCGTCGACGTAGGTGCACCGCGCCTGAGAGTGGCCGTCGCTGACCTTCGACGCAGTACGAATGTTCCACAGGAGGATCGAGCCATCTGCTCCGCATGTCAGCAGCTTGCGGTCATCGTGCTTCCACGCGATCGCGTTCACTCGGTTCGAATGACCTCGAAGCACCGCGACCAACTCTCCAGTGTATGTCGAATACACTTGGACCACGTTGTTGTTCGCCGCCGCAAAGAATTGCCCTCCATGGCTGAAGCGCACTTCCCGGCAGGCTTTGATCGAGAATTCCCGGAACGATCGAATATCGTCCATCAGGATATTGAGAAGCTTGAGTTTGTCGGTGAAGCCGACGGCAACGTGCAGTCCAGATGGGTGGAAGGCAATCGAATACGTGTCGTCCTTGAAAAACTTCATGATATCTGTGGATTTGTCGAGATAGTTCCAGATGCGCACAGATTTGTCCAGCCCACAAGTAGCGACAAGTGGCTTGCGGATACACGTGTCAAGCCCCGTGATGTGGGCACCTGCATTGCCGGGGCCGTGGAAAGATGTTGATAGCAGCTCAAAATTCATGGCGTCCTCTTTCAGGATGTCTGTACTCGAAAGTGTGAGCACATAGAGTTGGTTGTTTTCCAGCGAGCACACTAGCGAGTCTTCGGTTGGACTGATTGCGATATTTGAAACCGTGCTCATATTGCCCTCGACTGTGAAGGTTTTTGATTTCTTGTAGTACTCTCGGCCGTCGTCGCTGCGATCGTAGATTCGAATGACACCACCAGAACCACCACACACGAAACCTTTAGAGTACCCGAGGATGGAGCTTACAAAGTTGCCGTCGGTCGGCGAGGACCCCAAGACCTGGCGGAATTCCATGCCTTCAAACAGCCACAGTTCTCCGGTGTCCGCGGCGGCGACGACACGGTCTTCATTTACCCACGCATGGCACAAAAAGTTCGCCGGCTCACGCTTGAGCGGTGTCGCCTGAAGACGTAACTGGCCGTCGACGAACTTGAAGAATTTGATGATGCCGTTACCGCTCACACAAACCGTGGTTGGATCGATCGGACAAAAGTCGACTTGGTTCACGGCACCGCCCGCTTGGTTCGTGGCCTTGACAGACGTGAGCAGCTTTGTTTTCTCCCACAACCATAGCGACAAGACCCAGTCAGGTGCACCGCCTTGCGTGAGACAGTATTTGTTGTCGCCCGAGAAAGCGACCCACACGCAGGTATCCGACATGTTGTCCGCGAGTGAGAGCGTCTTGCGGCGCCGCAGCGTCGTGAGGTCGTGGATATGCACGACTGCTTTGTCTGCCTTTTCCGCGACGGCGACGTACCGCTTGTTGGCCGACACACTCATGGACGTGATCCCACCGACACCGGCATTTTCCATGCCATGGATAAACTGCTGTTCCTTGGACTCCATGTTGTGGAGCACAATGTTGTGGCCGCACGGGTACACCACGAGATTCTCATCGGCGAACGCGATGTGGTTCTTGACCGCCCCTTTGATGCCGAACAAGTGGCGATGGACCAGCAATGCGCTGTTTGCCGCTGCTGCGTTGGCCGCATTGCTGTTGGTATTGCCGACGGCGGTTGCCCCGCCGCTTCCCGAGGTCGACGCCATCCACACCGAGTCACCACAACGTCGCGCCGCTGGTCATCCAATGACAGCACGGTTTACAGGGCACTACCCGACCAGCGTAATGGATCAAGCGTCTATTTGGCGAGGGCGCAGTGCCAAAGCCCGCAGGCAGCACACAGCGCGGAGCGGTTGTGGCATGTTGGCCACCGCGCCGTTTCAAGCGCCGATTCCACGGTACCACTGAATGGGTACACGTTGTACCTAAGGGCGGGGAGTGTGTTTTAAACAACCAAAACGTTTAAAACGTTGCCCCGGTGCCCACGCTCGCCCATTGGATATTTCCACCCGCTGCCTGCTTCCAGCCACGTGATTCCTCGCGGCCGACCCAGTGAAGGAAGCCCACCCAGCGCCAAGGACCAGGTGAGCATGGTGGACACGCACGGCCCCCTCTCTCTTCCCCCCTTGGGCCTCTGCCTCCGTGGGCTCGCGCCCTCACGCAGCCATGTGCGAGCGAACGACGGAAACCACGTCCTCGACCCACTGCGTCCGGCCACTTGGCGTTTTGGTGGCGAGCCGGAGGATTGGATCCGTCGCCTGCAGGACCCGAGGGCGGAGAAGGAAGGTGGACGAGGATCGTAGATTTACTGACGGTGTTTGTGGTTTTCTGTCTGCCATGGTCGTGCCAGACTCGCTCGTCGTGTCCACGCAAGTGTCCGTCCATCGTAAATCGTCGTCGCGCACAACGGTGGAATCTAGTACAAGCAACACCAAGATGGGGGAGACCACGCAGCCGCAGCTTTCGGTCCAGGACCTGTCGAAGCTCAAGATCGAGGAGCTCACGCCGCTCACGCCTGAGGTCATCAGTCGTCAGGCCACGATCAACATCGGTACGATTGGCCACGTCGCCCACGGCAAGTCGACCGTCGTCAAGGCTATCTCGGGCGTCCAGACTGTCCGATTCAAGAACGAGCTCGAGCGTAACATCACGATCAAGCTCGGTTACGCCAACGCCAAGATCTACCGCGCGGAGAACGGCACGGGCATCGGCTGCTACCGCGCGTTCGGCAGCTCCAAGCCGGACCGTTTCGTTGATGAGATTGATGGTAAGACCGTGTGGGTGCTGCAGCGTCACGTCTCGTTCGTCGACTGCCCGGGCCACGACATTCTCATGGCGACGATGTTGAACGGTGCCGCCGTCATGGACGCCGCGCTTCTTCTTGTTGCCGGCAACGAAGTGTGCCCGCAGCCGCAGACGTCGGAGCACTTGGCTGCGATTGAGATCATGCGTCTCCAGAACATCATCATCCTTCAGAACAAGGTCGACTTGATCAAGGAGGACGCCGCGGTCGCGCAGCACGAGCAGATTAAGAAGTTTGTGGCCGGTACGGTCGCTCACGACGCGCCGATCATCCCGATCTCAGCCGTGCTGAAGTACAACATCGACGTCGTCTGCGAGTACATCTGTCGTAACATCCCGATCCCAAAGCGTGACTTCACGTCGAAGCCCAAGCTGATCGTTATCCGTTCGTTCGATGTCAACAAGCCGGGTGAGGAGGTTGAGAACCTCAAGGGTGGTGTCGCTGGTGGTTCGATCCTCGAGGGTGTGCTCCGCGTCGGTGACGAAATCGAAGTGCGTCCGGGTATCGTGAGCAAGGACGAGGAGGGCAAGGTTATGTGTGTGCCGATTTACTCGCGCATCGTTTCGCTGTTTGCGGAGAAGAACGACCTGCAGTACGCCGTGCCCGGTGGCCTCATCGGTGTGGGCACAAAGATCGACCCGACGCTCACGCGTTCGGATCGTCTCGTCGGTCAGGTTCTCGGTCTCAAGGGCAGCCTGCCGCACGTGTTCACGGAGTTGGAAATCAACTTCTACCTGCTCAAGCGATTGCTCGGTGTCAAGACCCAGGAGGGTAGCAAGGCCTCCAAGGTCCAGAAGCTCTCCAAGGCCGAGGTTCTCATGGTCAACATTGGCTCGACCGCCACCGGTGGCAAGGTGCTCGCTGTTAAGCAGGATCTGGCGAAGATTCTGCTCACGGCACCGGTGTGCACTCAGGAAGGCGAGAAGATCGCGATCAGCCGTCGTATCGACAAGCACTGGCGACTCATCGGTTGGGGCCAGATCCGTCGTGGCAGCCGTATTGAGATCAACACGTCGGAATAGATTGCACAGATGAAACGAGGATCGCAAGCGACCGACGGGCACGAGGGAGAGTAGCCCTCTTTCCGAAAAGGCCATGACAAGGACAGAGAGAGAGAGAGAGAAAGCTAGCACACGTTCCCCACGCAGTGGTGGGTGGCGTACCGTCGGTCCTTTGCTGGCCCCTACACAATAGCATGTTGAGACAATACTTTAACGCAGTGGCCGAACACGCTGCCTCGTCCCCCTGTCTGCCCACTATGGTCACTATCTAGAGCGCGGCAGTAAAACGAGGGAGGTACTGTAGAGGACACAATGACGACAGGAGGGGGTGCGATGCTTGAACCGGCACGAGAACTCAGACGAGAAGATACGCCTGGAAGAACGCACGACAAGCGCTGCAACCGAAGAGCCATGCTGGCGCGCGACCCCATCAAGACGTCCAACCCGTAGGATGCGTTGAGTTCCCTTTGCCTTCTCTCTCTACCTCTTCAACGAAGTCTCACTCGCTTCGTGGGCTTTCGTGGTTGTAAAGATATGGCGCGTTGAATGGACGATCCTCCGGTGGATCCTCGGCAGCCTCCACGCCGACGGCGTCGGTCGGTGCTATCGTTGACGACAAGACAAAGAAGAAAAAGAACAAGAAGAAAAAGCATGCGTCCACGAGCTCCGCGAGCAATGGCAGTAGTGACGCTGATAACCAGGTGCGCGACGAGGTGGACGGTTTAGCGAATGTTGGTGTTTCCGCGTAGTAATCACTTGCGGCTTGTACCAGGAAAGCAACCACGACACGACGCAGCTCCCGCTGCCGCGTCGGCTTGAGATCGCAGCCTCTCATTCGGATATCCATGCCGCGCTTGTGGGTCTTGTGGGCTGGAGTCGGCTGAGTATCCACACGGACTCGATCATGGTGTTCTTCCAGTGCGATGCGCTGCGACTGCTGCTGCACAACCTGCTGACGGTTCGGCCCAAGCAAGAAGTCGTGTATGAAAACCTTGTGGTGTTACTGTCGAACTGTCTGTCGGTGGACCGCGATGGTAAGAGCGGCACCTCCAACCGGCAGGTCGCCACCGCTGTGGTTGACACGCTGCGAGCGATGATGGAGAAATTGCCGCCACGGAGTGATGGCGACGACGCGATCCACGATACCGCCGCATCTGTGGAGAATATTGCCGCATACCTCAGCAATATCGTGCTCAAGTATCGCGTATCTTTGAGCGGAGTCGGCCACGAGTCTACGATATCCCACGAAATACTCAAAATCGAGACGGAGTTAAAGGCCGCAGCATTGAAAGACAGTGAAGTGAAGGGTCAAACGATCCGAGACTCATTCCAGCGAAGAGACATTCGAAGTGACGCACTTGTGTTGTATGAGTCTCGTCTCGAAAAGATTACGCAACTTGCAGCGCAGAGGTCAACCTCAAACAAGGAGGAGTCGCCAGATGTATCAGGGAGTGGATTTCTTTCATTCGCACTCGCAGGCTGTGAGGATCAATTGGATGTCGATGAGAACGAAGTGGAAGAAGTCAAATCTCACATAGCCAAGCTTGAGATCGATAAGGGGGAAAAGCTCAAGCTTATCGAGGAGAAGAAGGCAGCGCAAGAGCGAGCACTGGTGCTGCTTCAGCAAGAGCGCGAGGCGTTGGAGGCGAAGTTACGAACTGTCAATGATCAAATCCAGACCGTGCTGCTTCAGCAAGTTAAGCTTGAATCTGAAGCCACAGCGATCGAAGACGCCCACACGGAAGCAACATCGCAATTCAACTTGCATCACCAGCGCGTTTTACAAGCGTCTGCGCAAAAGGAGCGCCGCGATCAGATACAAGGAGAGTTTACCAAGCTTGAACACATGATATCGAGCATTGCGCACTCTCAGAACGAAGAGCAGTCACTCTTGGAGAAGCATGCTGTGTGCCTTCGCCAACAACTGGAGGGAGCACTGAGGTATTTCGGAAGCGAGCTGCCATGTGTCAAGTTTATGGTGAGTCGTGTCGAGGAAACGCAAACTAAACTGCAGAAGCTAATGCAAGAAGCAAGTGGCTACGAGTCGCTTGGAATCCACGCGGTATCCAAAGACTTGTCATCGAAGGTCGAGGAGATGCGGTTGCACCTTAGTGAAGACACTCAATGTGTGAATGCGTTACGGAAACGAGATATGGAGGTCGTTGCCATGATGGAACGCATTTTCAACGAGAAATTACACGTTGAAGCACTCAAACTACTCGACGATCATCTCAAGAAGGAAGCTCGCCGCCATATTGACTATGTGAAGAAGATCCACACAGAAGCGGAAGCAGCGATCGGTGATGCTATTGCTCCTGAACAATACCAGCCAAAGGAAAACTAGAGGAGATGGATCGGCCCTGATTCATCAATGAAGCCTTTCGTGAGATGAGCGAGTACGTATTCGATTAAAGAATCTTCCGATCGAGTGATACTTCGTCATTTTCCGTTGCATTAACAAATTCTCAAGTTTATGACTCGTTCAAATCTTTCTATCCCTTTCTTTTCAAGATGATTTCGTTTACGACCTTTGTGATGTAATGTGCGAGATCTCTTGCTCCAGATTCCGCGTTGCGAGCGTCTCCTGCTGCAATCGGCTTTGCAGTTCGCGATTGCGGCTCATGAGCTCACGCAGGCGTTCGTGGTCGCTCAACTTACTTCTCGAGTGGTGATGGCTGCTCGAAATTGCACGCGGTGGCTTCACCGTTGAGGATTTACCCCCAGTATTTTCAACCCTCCGATACCCGACAACGTCATTATCTCGCTGACTCGATTTCTCGCTCCGCTCGCCACCACTCGAGTCGCAACTACTGGCAGATGACGATGATATAGATGTACGCCGGCTCCCAGCTTGCCAACTGGGTGCCTTTTGCTTGATGGGCGAGGCCGTCGTCATGCTTCGCGTCTTGGATGGAGACAGTGGACAACGAGCGGAGGAGTGGCTATAGATACAGTTGTCCAAATCCGATGTCGCAAGTGGACGAACACGAGTGCGAGATGGGATTGAGTAATGTTCGCCTTCCTGCTTCGGTCGATGCGGCTGTTGGCTGAGACGAGACGGCTGCCGCCGCTGCATGTCCACCGGAGCCTCGCTAGGAGGCTCGTCGATACAATGATGTTGTTGCTGCTGAGTCGCCGCGATGTTCTCGTTGCGCACGAGCATCCACTCTGAAAGCAGTGAATTTTGCGTACGCAGTGACGTAATCTCGTTTTGTAAATCCGATATCTGCGCAACCAGCACAAGCTTCTCGCTGCGGAGCTGTTCCAGTTGTGCCTTCCACTGGGTTTCCTTCATGAAGTGTTGGTCTTTGACATCTTTGATCTGAGTTCCAATCCAGGATTAGTACGAGGGTGCGCACTTAGAGTAGTAGTGTGTTTTTTCACGTACCGACCGTACAAGTGTCTCTTTATCGACTTCGGTATCGCGCACTTGGAGCTTCAGCTCTTCCATTTCGTCGACCAGCGATTGGCTTAGTTCAAGACGGCGCACAAGCGCCTTAGCACGCTGCTCGACGGCAGCATTCACATCGTTGAGCGTCTCAATTTGTTGCTCCAGTGTGTTTCGAATGGTAGCCTCCTCTTCGAGACGCTGCTGCGCAGCTTGCATCTCTTTCTCGATAGCCTCGAACTGGTCTCGCTGCTCTTGAATGCTAGACTCCAGTTCCTTCAGAACGCTTTGTTCTTCACGCGATGCCTCCTCACGTTCGCAAAGCTCTGCCTCCAATGTTTTGACACGTGCGCGTTCTCGATGAAGTCGCTCACGGTAAGAATTAAGCTCTTCCTACGATCATCGCCATGGTCACCGCACACACATTAATATACCAATCTCCATGCCAGCCAAAAAGGTTCTCTGACGACTGCCGAGGTCGCACCTCTTTTCTGGTGAGCTCATCTTGAAGCTCATCGATAGTCAGTCGCAGCGTTTCCTGGATCTTAGCAACCTGCTCGCGGTCCCAATCGTTCCCGTGCCGCGAAGTGAACGATCCCGACTGGTCGAAGTTTGCTGACTGGCTTTCGCTTGACGCGCTCTGTGACGCAGAAGACGACGCAGCAGCCGCCAGTAACGCGCTTTTTTCTCTCTCGAGCTCAAGGGCCTTGCTGACGAGCATGGCATTCTTTGCCTTTTCATCACGCAGCTCCTGCTTCAGCGATTCCTGGTTGTCCTTTAACTCTCGGACGTACGCTTGACTTTCCATCCGATAGGACGCCACGACCGGAGCGTCATTTCCTGCACGGTCTCCAATAGATAAGTTGGTCTCCATCCAACTCGATCATCAGATGACAGGGACTCACCTTCGACGACTGCTTTCAGTCGCCGAACTTCTCTCTCGGCCTCTTCGCGCGCTTTCGTCTCCTCCTTGACTTTCTCCGTGAGCGCGGCAAACTTGCGGCACAAAACTTTAAGTTGGGCCGTGGCATCGACTGCTGACAGATTGGGCTTGAGCGCGTCCTTCACAATCGACCCACTCCCGGTCGACGATGCTGAAGGTCTCTTCGCTGAAGAACGGGGCGGTCCAATGGACTCGCCTCCAACGGTCTCGCGTGCAGGGTCTACAGGCGGAGGTGGCGGCGCCAATTGGCTGCGATCTGGACAGGAAATACATGGGCGATTTGTCAGAGGAGACAGACCGACCCGCGGTCGGCGATCAGCAGGCGAGCGCACCCTCAGAGCTGGCCACGGGGTTCTTTTCGTTCACCATCTATGTTGTTCAAAGTAGACAGGCGCAGCGACTCCCGACCTCGCTTCGCTTGCTTTAGACGACCAGCCCCGCACTGATGTAGAACCTATCACTCTCTCCACAATTACACGCAGGCCCTCACACCAGGTGAACGGCATCTTCCCACGCCGCTCCAAGAAACGGCTTTTGGGAGCTCTCTATTCAAGGCGCACCAGCAAAGCCACATGGGTTCATTATATGTGGTCCACGTTAAGAACCTTCATTGGTAGGTTTAAAGAACCTTAGGTTTATTGTTTCCAGCGGGACAATCGTCGTCGAGCAGGGGGGAAACACGCTCACTCGCCCCTCCCCCCATCAAGAGACCTGGAAGAGAAATGCGCGTGGCCTCGTTGATCTCGTGCGCGCTACTGGCGTTCGCCGGTGTGCACAGCGTCGCTGGTGCGTGGGCATAGCGTCATCAGGAGCCCCCCTCCTGGACTCTGCGCGAGAGCAGCCTCGGGTTAGAGAGAGGGAGAGAGAGTCGCTCACGAACGTTGGTACTTCCAGGCCAGGACACGGACGAGTTTGACGGCGTGGAGGCGCCGGTACGAGACACGTGGTTTCCGCTGAAAGGTTGTCCGTCTCCTTAGCAACTCACTCATGGTCGTTTCGCGACACAGATCATCACCCCGCCTGAGGAAACGGCGTCGCAGCCCGTGGACATTGTTGCCATTCCCGGTGCGTCCTTCATGACTGGAGGTATGCCTCGTGAGTTCTGACCACCGATTCATACATGTGCGGTATCTGTAGCTGAGCATGATTACCTATTCGAGGGCGGTAGCTTGGCCATCGCTGCGCTGTACCTGGTCAACTACTTCGTGGGCAAGTCTCAGAACAAGAAGGTTGCAGACAAGTGGTGCGATTTGTCTTGTATTATTTATCGTTGGGCAGTGTGCACGTTCGTGATACTAACGCTGCAGCTGAAATCCCATGCGTTTTACAGGCTGGAGGCGAGTGAGCCTTCGCTTGTGAAGGAGTTCGCGTACACTGGTGCGTCAGGCGGATCGCGCGTCGGTCTGATCGAGGAGAGCAAGAGCAATTACAAGTATTACTGCACTGGCCGTCGCTTCTGCTCGCGCCTCGTGGTGGACATGGCGCTTGCCTCTCGCCATGACCTCTTTTCGCGGCTATGGCACCTCGTGGTCCCTTCGAAAGACTATCTGGTTCGATACTCCGCTGCTTGTATGCACTATGTGGAGTCTTGTTCACTGACTAATTTGTCATACAGACGTTCAACGTGGGTTTGAACGTTGCGGACCTTGATCCGATTGTGTTCGGTGTCATCAAAAAGCTGCAATTCAACGCTCTATCCAAGGCTTTTCCTGAGTTGGTACGTTGGGATGGTCTAGATGTCTTCCACGGTCAAGTGAACTCACGAAGTATTCTGCTTCCGCTCGTAGATCTCCGTTGCCAAGCGCCAGGATACGAATCAGATTCCGGACACGTTCTGCATCGCAGCGGACAACATCGAGACGCCGAAGGCTGCTCTCACACCGCAACTCATCAAGCAAATCACTGCGCTCGAGCCGTTCCTCGAGTTCTTCGTGATCACCGACATCAGCTCTCTCCCTGTTGTGTATGTACAACTATTTGCGTGCAGAGCACTGTAGCTTAATATGCATGGCACGGATGACTAACTATGCCATCTTCCTCTCCTGTTACAGGGGCTTCCCGAAGTCTGAGCGTCGTATGCTGCGCTTATGCTTCAAGTTGCGGGATGGCTCAAAGCAGCTCGACCCTGCTGCCGCTGCAGCGCTCCTTTTCTACTTGATCGATGCGATCGGGTCGACGATGAAGCTGTCGCGTGACGTAAGTCTACCTCTTGCCGTGCGTTCGACTGGACTCATCTGACATTTTCTTACAGCTCAAGGCGAGTGCGCAAAAGAAGCGCGCCAAAATCCTGGCGCAGCGTCCGGCATACGAAGATACCGTCAGCGTACGTGACGTTGTTTGCAACAGTTATTCGAAGCTCTCGGTCGAACTTCTCCCTGGTGGTGTGCTTTTGACGTTTGAATAGGACCAAGAACGTCGCATGAACGAGTTCAAGGAAAAGAAGCGTCTTGAGTACGAGGCCATGTCCTACGAGGAGAAGCAGAAGTACGACGAAATCCAGCAGAGTCGACAAATGCGCAAGCGCACCATGCGCAAGGTGCGGTTGAGCTGGTGATATGATCTGCTGTTGTCGTGATATGACTGACACGTGCCTCCTTTTGTAGAAGTAAACACGGGTGGGATTCTTACACAGCATGGTCGCACGTGGTACATAGAGAGGTAGCGAGGTACGCGATCGTGTACTGTATCTTCTGTCAATGTTGATCATGTTGATCATTCGCGAGCGGAATTCTGGTCCGTGAGCGCAACGCCGCTGGACCTGGATTTGACTAGCATCAACTCTGGATACATCCGGATAAGATATGAAATTATCCGGATATGATGTATGCGTGTCAAGTGTTGAAAGTTGCCTTTTATCGACCAACATTCAGACAGGTATCCGGATGGTTATCCGGACAATGTTGCAGTTCTGGACCCACAACCCATGGGTAAACCAGGTTTGGTATACGGGCTGACCTACCCAGGCTGGGTCAAGTATACGGGCTGGTGGGTCTGGTATACGGGTCGCATCAATTTATCTAATTGCAGACTGCAATTCATTTGGCTCTTTTGTGTGCGATTCAACTGAGCTGACGGGCTTCTTCCCGACGGATCAAAGAAGGGGTTGCCGTCCAGAGCGAAGAAGAGAAAGAAGCCTCCGCCGCCGTCGGCAACAAAGATCTCGAGCGAGCCACCCCACGCGCGCCATTGGGAGTTACACGGTGCCAGCCCGCTACCCACATTCACAATTCGGTAAGCTTCCTGGCCATGCCAGTTTGATGGAATTCCGTGGAGTAATGGCGTGAAGGGAGCTCTCACAACCCGACGGCAACTTCAATATGGTGGAGTCGTCGGGGCTGCGTGGCGAGCTCGCCTGGAGGCCGCCCGTGTGGGCTCACCTTGTCGCGATTGATGTCAAGACGACACTGACATGCATGCGCGTGGGTTTGTTCTGATGCGACCAGACCCACCATGGAAGAGTTACTGCACCCGTTGCTCAAGGTCCCGTTTGAGAAAGCCAACAAGAGCTTTCGATTGTTTCACAAGCACGTGAGTCGTGAGATCGCGGCCATGCAAAAGGCTGTCGTCTCGTTCCAAGAAGACCAGCCACCCGCGCAACACGCGCGCGTGGACGAGACAATCGACGCGCTTGAAAACCTCGCCGACCGAATTCGCAATGCCCAACACGACGCCAAGCAGTACATTGCAGAGCAGCAGAAGGATGTTAACAGCTGCGTGTTGCGTGCACAGTACATTCACAAGTACCGTCAAGCGGGAGATGCGCTCGCTGCGTCGGCACACGCCGTTGCTCGTGTCAGTACCTCGTTGAGTGGAGCTTCCAATCTTTCGAACTTGTTCAACAAGAACGACCAGCAGAGCACCGAGAACGATCGGCTCATTGCCGACTATTTGCTATCGCGCGGCTACATCAAGAGTTCCAAGCTCATCCAAGAAACCAAAGGTGGGCGTTGTAGGCCATTTCTGAACGGTCGCTGCGAGGCGACGCCCAAAATTTGGTTCGAAAATGATCGTAACACTAACATTGCTTTTTCGTATTTTCCGTGACGCTGTAGGTGTTGAGTTTGTCGTCGACCATGATTTGCACCTTCAGTGCCATGCCATACTCAATGACTTGCACGCTCACAACGTTGCCACAGCTATCTCGTGGTGCACGGACAACGCGTCTCGTCTTCGACGCCTCGCCTCGCAACTCGAATTTCAGCTTCGCCTTCAAGAGTTCGTCGAGCTCGTGCGATCAGACAAGAAGCTGGATGCTATCCAGTACGCTCAATCAAATCTCACACCGATTTCCATGCAGCACGAAGATGAAGCGGTCCGCAAGGCTATGATGGAGAGCATCCAAGAGGCGATGGCGACACTGGCGTACAAGTCTCCAGGCCAATGTGGCGTCGAGTCGTACTCCAGGCTCTTTTCTGTTGATCGATGGGAAACACTCAAGACATCGTTCCGCACTACATTCTGTCAGGTATACGGTATCCATAACCCACCGGCTTTGTGCATCGCGCTCCATGCGGGTATCTCCAGCCTCAACACGCGCACGTGCCGTCGTAACCGCGACGCAGCAGCTGAGTCTCGTAAAAGTCGCTTCACCGAAGATGAGCAGACAGGATCTGAATCCGGTGGAATTCCTTCCTCACCGTCCGCTGAAGCCGCGGTGAACCAAGGTGAGAGTAAGCGTCAGAGCGATTCTGAGAACTCCCAACAGCGGAGCAAGAAGACCAAGGTCACCCCGGAGATTTTGCTCAGGAACAAGATGAATGGGGTTATCAACGATAAACTTCACGAGAAAGGAAAGGCAGCACGGCTCATGGCTCCACCACTGTGTCCCACGTGCAGCGACGTTGGTGGGAAACTATGCAGCGAGCTGCCGTACGCTCACCACCCGCATTCGCGGCTTGTGTGTCGCGTAACCCAGACCGTCATGGATGAGCATAATCCACCGATCGCTCTGCCGAACGGATATGTGCTTAGCCAGCGAGCTGTCCAGCAACTCACTTCCCTCGACGAAGCGACCATCACGTGCCCCGTGACGCAAGAAAAGTACGCGACCACTGTGCTTAAAGCCGTCTACATCTTGTGAAGGAGCACAACACTCAAACCTGCAGTTCAAGTAGATTGACCGATAGTCCTCCGACCCTTTTCATGTCACGTAGCCCCAGCACCGTAGTTTGTAGCAGTAGAAACCTTTCGCACATTAGTATTTAACATTTTACCACAACTCCAGCCTGCTCCAGCTACTTTCTGTCATTATCACACTGAAATATTGCTGGTGTATGCTGCTGAATTGGTGCGCTGAGGCTGGACTCAATGTTTGCTTGACGAGGCTGTTGAACCGCCGCGCTGATACACGCCGTTGTGCTGGAGGTTTTCAGTCATTGTCTGCATAAAATCCTGCAAAAATGCCCATTCGGTTAACCTTTGCATCTGTTCAAAACCAGCTGAGACTCACTTACCTGTGTCGTCTTCTCGCTCGGCCGCCGTTTGCCCTCCAGAAGCAGCACGAGATACACGGCCGGATCAACGCTTGTGATGTAGTAGCTCGTCTTGAGTCGTCGTTCCGTGTGGACGATAGGTCCACGGCCCGACTGGAGTTCGAGCACATACCTATTGTCCATGATGAGACTCACGATGTTGGGCCAGTGCTGGACCGGCGGCTCTTGCTGCGGGTAGCAAAAGACGGCCGGCCAACCACGCAATCCCCAAAGTGGCGCAAAGTCTCCGTTGTCTTCGTCTTCAGCTTCAGTCTCGACGTTCAGATTGAACAGACTATGGCTCTGGCTAGACCCGCTCGCAGTTGAAGAAGAAGATGATGCCGAAGTGACGGTCGATGCGCCCCCGGTGGATGGCGGTGAGGCACCGGCGCGACCCGAGGAGCCTGTTCGACTCGCGGCGGCCGCCTTAGCTGCATACCCCATTTTCTTGACGGGTGTGGCGATATCCGTGGTGGCCTTGGGTTCGATATGGCTATAACCGGGGCAGAGGTATCCGTTGGCGTAGAATTTTGCGCCTTTGTTGTCCAACTTATCGGTCTCAAGGATGAGCATGACCGAGGCCGTTCCGTCTTCTACGCGGTGTGCTACAATCAATCACGATTAGTGAATGACAGTGTGACGTCGTATCCGACACAAGAAGCGTACGTACATCCTTTGGCAAGTAGGACGTCGATAAGCTGTAAATACGAGATGCCCACGGGGCTCCGGATGAACCGTGTGAGATCGTACGGCGAGAGGGAGTCCCCTCGGCTCTCGAATGGTTCGAGCCAGCGGTGGAAGTATAACGTGAACTTGGCCACGAGGCTGCGATAGAATCGCTTGGACCACTGGTACACGGGCAGCGCGTACCCATCCTCGCGTTCTTGCCTCGCGACCGCCGACGCCATCATCTCGGCTGCGAGCGTATGCGTATTTGTCGTATTGAACCCGCTCGTGCCTGCGGCCCCAACCGAGCTAAGGCCATTACCGCCTGGAGTGAGCATGCTGTTGGCGACACCAGCACCGCCATTCACAACGGATGGCGTGCTACCCAAGATAGCATGTTCCAAGGCGTTTGTCGGTGTCGTTGGCGCCTGTGCTGTGGTCGCGGCCTGGATTTTAGATCGTAAGCTCGCGACTGAGAGTCCCCGTTTGAGAAGCGAGCCACGCTGCGATATTAAACGGGAAAATGCACTGCGTCAAAAAGGCACACACTGAAGTCAGGCCTCCATCTCCCTTCCACTTCAACTCTGCAGCAGATATTTGGGAACTTACTTTTGCGTGTCAGGGGCAGTCGGGGTCGTGGCGGCAACTGCCGCGGCAGCCACCGCCTGCTCCGATGCCGCGGCAAATGCCGCCATCTCAGAGGCTGACGCGAGCGTGGACGAAAAGCTTTTGCGGCGGAAACTTGACTCGCGCTGAGCACGCGGCAACGACCCGATCGGTGGAGCGACGACCTCGCTGCCCAGGTATTGGTTGTCTGCAGTCGCCGCTGCAAGCTGCTGTTGCTGCACCTGTAGCGTTGACGACCCGATGGAGTTCGTGTTCGAGTATGTCGAACTTGAAAGCATGTAGTCGTCGTCGTCGTCGTCGTCGCTTTCATCAAACAGTGGGTATTCACTCACGCTGTCGATGTGGTCGCTCCACATGCGTAAAGAAGCCTTAAATCGATGCAAGGCGACCATCGATTTGGTGAAGTCATATTGCGCCATGCAAATCTCGCTTTCGAATGCCGCCTTCACAGTGCGCAGCTCTTCGATGGCCGACTGTTTCATGGTCGCCAGCAGAGGGTGGTCAAACTGGGTATACCGCTTCATCAGGCGCTCGAGCGTCTTGGCCATCTGAAACGACCACATCAGCCAATACGGTCAGTCTCACCACACCTACGATGTGAATCCATGACACTACCACGTACACCTGGATACTTGTGTGGCGGTGCCTGTGTGGCCAGTCCACGGTAGAGTCCCAGCATTGAAATGCGTAGCTGCGGAGAGATAAGGAGACGGGTTCAACGAGTCCCGGTCAGCAATATGCCGTGCCAATCCGCAATAACCCTCACGCACCACAAAGAACTGAGCAGCCTGGTTGAGTAGTCCGTGGTAAAACTCGAGATCATCGCGCGTGAGCCGCTCGAGTTCTGACTGCAGCGCCTCGTCGCTCGTGCCGCTGTTGACGCTCGCATTCCCATTCGCGGAGACAGCGGTTGCCCCTGGCACGGCTGAATTGACGGCTTTGTCGGGCTGGCCGCTGCGCTGCTGGGCACGCTTGATGACGGGCTGGATGTCTTCGACCAAATGGTTCAACAACACGACCAGCTTGTTGTAGAGCTGCTCGAGCGTCTCGGTGTGGATCATGTCCGGTTCGAGGTACCGCATGAGATGGTAGGAACTCTCGCACGAGGCCGCAAGGCGCACCATCACGGCAAACACGTCCCAGCTGCGCCACTCGAGCCGCACGTCGTGGGCGGCGTCGCCGTCGTCGCCCGTCGCTCCTTGTTGCGCGACCGTCTCGAGCACGCTCGCCGCCTGGTGGTACTGGAACTTGGCCAGCGCCTCAAACACGCTGGGCAGGCAGCTCCCGAGGATTCGGCACAGCACGTCGTCCGCGGGGAGCGCGGCATTGGCCGCGGCCGCGGCCGCAGCGACCGCGGCGGCCGTGTACGATCGCCTCGTGGGCGACGTCGTGAGCAGCGCCGCCGCCGAGCCCACGAGCGTCGACGGCGGCGCCGACGTCGGATTATTCGCGGGCGCGCGCACGCCGCGGGCAGCGCCGTGGCTCTGGAGCGCCATCCGTGCCGGCCGTGCCACGCCTGGCGTGCCCGGGTACGGCTTGCCGGGCAGCGGGTGGCTCTGCGTGTGCAGGCTCTGGTGGCGCGCGTACAGCGGACGCGACGGCGCCGCCGACGGCGGTGGCGTACACGGCGTCGCGGTCTCGCTGTGGTTTGAGTGGCGCAGCGCGCGCACCATGTGGGCGCCGGGCGCGCCGCCCGAAAAGCTGTTCGCGGCCGGCGCGAGCTCCGCGGCGACGGCCGAGCGCGACGGCAGCGGCGTGCGCGACGCGCGAGACGCCTGCACGCGCTGCCGCGTGGCATAGGCCGCGGCGCGGGCGGGCGTGAGACGAGCCGACGACGACGACGGCGCGCCGTCATGGGCCTGCTGGATGCTCGCCATGGCGCCGCCCGTTATGATAATAGGACGGACTGTCGTTCTCTTTTCCTTTTTGAAAAAGAAGGACCGGAGACCGATGGCACTCACGCGAGGGAAGCGAGCCAGTCGGGACTCACGTATGTCAGTGCGTTTCCTGAGGGCGATGACAAACGGAGCTCATGGAATTGTTTGTGGTACAGAATTTGGTGAGTGTGCAACGAGACAAGAACTACGGTGTGTGTGGGCGGGTGTGGGAGCAGAGGGTACAAAAGACGAAGACCCTCTTGGGGACACGCAGGAGAGATCGCCGGGGAAACGGGACTCGGGTACAGTCATTTGGACACTATAGTCACCTCACAGCGTAATGCCGTCGCCGCTTAAATAGGAGACCGTCGACGCCAATCGAGCCATTTCGTCCGTGTGTCGAGCCATCTCGGACGCCGCAGCGGCCGCGGCCATGCGTGACAGTTCCGTGCTGTTGTGGCTCGCAGCCGCGGCCGCCGCAGCTGAGGTAATGCCTGGAGCTTGGTTTCCGGCACGAGCAACGGCGGCGCCGGCATTCGCAGCGTCGACAGCTCCAGTCGGGGGTTGCTCTGGCGGTGGTTGCGTGGATGCCGCAACGGCTGCGAGCTCGTCGCTTTGTTGCTGAGCATGCTGCAAGTGATGTTGCGCGATCTCAATGGCCGACGCCATGACGCGCGGATGGCGGTCGACGGCAGCGGCATCCATGTGGTCAACACAGTAGCCACCACCAAGTACCCATTGCTTGCACTGCAGTGCCGCGCACTTGCGCCCTCCTCCGTGGGCCTTGCAGTGGCCGCCACCACGATCAACAGCGCCGCAGCCGTCAATGCGGCACTTTGTGCCGCCGCCGTGGCGGATGCAGAAGCCGCCACCTTTTTCCATGTTGGTGCAGCCCACGAAAATACAGTGCTTGCCACCACCATGGCGCTTACACAGTCGGTTACTTTGTGCATGGCTCTCGCAACCGTCGATCTTGCAGCGCAACTTTCCGCCATGGCCACGGCAGAGCTTGTTCACTTGACGGTTCTTCGTGCAACCTTCGACGATACACTTACGCCCTCCGCCATGAGCAATGCAGTGACCACCACCGAGATCGTACTTGGCGCAGCCCGAGGTTTTGCACCTCTTGCCGGGGCCCTTGTGGGCCTCACAAAGACCGCCAAAAGTCGCCCAGTTCCGGCACTTGTCGAGTTCGCACCGCTTGCCACCTCCATGACGCTTGCAGAACCCGCCTCCACGATCCACTTTAGCACAATCCACTGCACGGCACTTCTTGCCGCCACCATGGGCTATGCAATAGCCGCCGCCAATGTCGCGCTTCTTGCAGCCTTCCTCTTGGCAGAATCGACCTCCCCCATGTGCCTTGCAAAAGCCGCCTTCCATGCGTTTGCGCTCACATCCTTCGATAGGACACAGCGGCTTGCCGCCATGGCCCGAGCAGAGTCCGTACCCTTGGACTAGCTTATCACATCCTTCGATCTTGCACTTCTTGCCGCCACCGTGCCGAATGCAAAATCCGTTACCCTGGTTAAACTTATTGCACTGTGGGTCCTTGCAGAACTGGCTGACTTTGTGGATCGTGCAGCGCCCATCAACGCCGACCGACTGCCGCGTGCAGCGCACCCGCTTCTTGCTGTAGTAGCGGCAGCGGTTGAACCGGTTCGTCATCGGGTGGGTGGCTGTCGTGGCCATCGCGAGTGTGTCGTTGGTGGGTGAAGATGGATCGCTCCCACCGTATTCATCGGCATTCTGGGCCTGCCCGACCGCGTGGAGATGGAGCGCCGCCGCGACTTCGACGTCTTCATCGTCAGAGAGGGCATCACTCGTACCGTCACCACTACGCCCACCGACGTCCGTTCCTGCGGCAGTGCGTCTCGAATGTCGATGCGCTCTGTTCAGAGACTGGCGACCAGTCCGGTCCACCACGTGGTGCTCACCACCGTGCGGGTCTTCCAGATCTGAACCGTCGTCATCGTCGTCATCGTCGTCGTCACCAACATGGTGGCCATCGCGGTTGGGACCGCGGTGGTCATCGTTCCCGTCCTCCATGTCCGACTTGCTTTCCTGGTCGGCATGGGCCAGCAGCATCTGCGCGAGCTCGGCGCTGTCGGCGGTCGCGACATGCGGCAGGTCGCTCTCGAGGTCATCGGGCAGTGCGTCACCCACTTGAAACGGCGTACGGAAGTCCAGCTCACCGTGCTGGGCCGTCGTGAGATCATCTAGTCAGACAGAAAACCCACAAACCCACACATGAGCGCCAAACTTCCAGAAACCCCAACGCGTCGAGCTTCCGTACGAAGGTTCGCGGCATCCTCGGCGCCACGCAGGCCGCGCAGAAAGCGCAAGTACTCGTTGTCGCCCGGCTCACGGTCGTCGCCGGCCTCCATGATGGGTTCCACACCAACACACGCACGCGCCGCGCGCCGCTCGGTCGCTGCTTTGAGTTTCCCCCCTTGTGGTTTCTCGATTGTGGAGTGGGGTAACCTTCTACGCCGCGAGGTCCAAATAAAGTGTGATTGATGGAGATTTAGACATTTTATAAGGAGAGTAGATGGTAATCCCACCAAGTATTTCGACTTTGGAGTGTTAAAATTTACTTTTTGCTGTAAAACGATCCTCGAGTGACCATAACCACGAGATTTACGGGCGTAATTCGTGAATAGCATGGGATTGGCTGAAAAGCGACCTGTTGGACGGCTTTTCATGGTTGGCCGGCGCCGATCACATCAATCCATTGGGACGAGCAGGGTCAATTGGAACACGAACGACGACCATGGCGAGCTCGGTGGCGGAGATCAAGCAGCTCGAGGCCAAGATCAAGGAGGACGTCAAGCAGATCAATGGTGTGCGGGTCTTGTAATTGGTCTCTGGAACGGTTCCGCGGGTTTGCTAACGAAAGGTAACTGTGAACCTGGGGCGATGGTGCAGAGCTGCCCAAGATCGTCAAGGCGCTAAAGCACAAGGACAAGGCCGTGGCGCAGGCCGCGATGCAGTCGATGCGCCGCGTGCTCGTGTTCTTTGCCGAGAAGGGAGACCTCAAGGCGAACGCGGGCGTCACGACCGACGCCAAGAAGCCCAAGACCACGAGCGGCGACGACGCCGTCACGACCTTCCGCAAGTGGCTCTGGGGGGTCTACGTCGCGTTCATCAAGGAGATGGTCGACTGGCTGCTGAACGGCAAGGACGAAAACGTGCAAGTCAACGCGCTGCGCACGCTCATGGAGTTTGTGTCCCGCGAGGGCGAGCTGCGTGGCACCGGCGACAGCGCGGCGTTTGGCAACGAGACCTTTATGCGCGTGGTGCAGCAGCTCATGGCCAACCCCAAGCTCAAGGGCGAGCTCGCGAGCACGTTCAAGGGCGAGTTTGTCGGCGCGTACATTGACGTGCAGTACTACATGGTGCGTGTCTGTTCGTAGTTTTTGTGCCGCTGGACGTGCGTCGCGATTAACAAGTATGGTTTTGATGTTCCCCTCTATAGCTTCGAAACCTGACGCAGATCTTGGACGCGGAGCTGGAGGCCAAGAAGGAACCGTCGGATGACTTTACGTTTGTGTCGAACGCGTTGCGACTGCTCAACATGGTCAAGATGCCGGACTCGGCGGACGACATCAAGACGTTCCTGGTGGAAGTCAAGCCCACGGACAAGACGGCCGACTCGGATGAGGACGAAGATGACGAAGAGACGGTGGCCACGACTGCTGTGGGCAACAAGCGCAAGGCGCAGGACGACAAGAAGAAGGACCTCAAGGGTGGTCTCCACAGTCTCAAGCAGCACCGCCACGTGTTTAGTATGTGCTGGGTCGCCGTGCTGCGCCACCGCCTACCGCATACTGCCTACACCAAGATTCTCACGCAGCTGCCGTTCGAGATCATGCCGCACCTCGAAAACCCGCTTCTCCTGTCCGATTTCCTGACTGACTCGTACAGTCTCGGTGGCGTTACAAGCCTGTTGGCGCTCAACGGGCTCTTCATTCTCATCACAGACTACAACTTTGACTACCCGGACTTTTACAACAAGCTCTACGTGCTGCTCAATGACCCCACCCTGCTCAGTGCCAAGCAGCGGTAAGTGATGGTCTTCATGCATCTGCCTTTTTTTGGAGGAAGATCCGGACTCACGGTCTCTTTTGATTGTGCACAGATTCCGCTTCTTTGGTCTGCTCGAGTTGTTCCTGTCGTCGTCCCATCTGCCGGCGTACATGGTCGCCGCATACGCTAAGCGGTTGTCACGGATGGCACTCACGGCTGAGCCCGGGGCCATTCTCTTCATCATCCCGCTCGTCTACAACCTTGTGCTCCGCCACAAGGAGTGCGTGCAGCTCATCCACCGCTCGGGCGCCGTGTCCGCCGCCGAGGCCGCCAAGATGCGCCGAGAAGAGCTCTCGAGCGTTAACGCCGTCGACGCCGCCGCCAAGAAGCTGGCGCGCAAGACCGTCGCGATCGCGCTGAAAGACGGCCACGACCCGTACGTGAGTGACGAGACTGACCCGCAGAAGAGTAACGCGTTGCAGAGCTCGCTGTGGGAGATCTACACCATGCGCCACCACTACAACGCCGAGGTCGCGGGCAAGGCCAAGCTGTTCGAAGAGAAGCTGCGCGCGCAGTTCCTTGACCTCGACGACTCGATGGACGCCACGTACAAGTCGATCTTTGACAGCCAGCTGAAGCGCAAGGCGAAGGGCAAGGTGCCGCTTGTCTTCACGCCGTGCACATCGCTCTTCTCGGAAGACGACACGTTTGCCAAGGTGTTTGAGCTTTAACGACATGCACTCTTTTCCCCTTTCCCGACGCCGTGCGGCCCCATCCTCCGGGCGCGTTCTTTAGATCAATAGAATGGATATTTTGTGTCATGTTGTTTGCACGAGCGGAATGCGGTTTGAACAGCGACAGTCGTGTCACCTGAGACCTGGCACCAACTCCAGCGCAGACAGCAAGATTCATGACGAGCCAGTAGCAGCGATCCGTCTCGCCCGGTTCTTTATGGTTCATATATCCCTCCCCTCCGCGCATCCACCGCAAAGAGCGGAGCCGTCGAAGCGTTATGCGACGCGCAAGATCACGTGGATCCCGCTGTCGCTCTCGACGAGGTCGCTGAGCTCGCCCACTTTGAGCGCAAACGCAGCTTTCTCAAAGGGCGGTGTCATCTTGTTGCGGCCGAACGGGCCGAGGTCTCCGCCGCGTTTGGCACTAGTCATAATCAACACCCCAACACCGATGAGCGACTTGAACAGGACGTCTCAGACACACGAGTTCTACAAACGCACCTGCTGCAGTCGCTCTCCTCCTTGGCGATCTCTTCAAAGAGCTCTCGCAGCGCCTCCTTCCGCTTCTCCAAGCACCCACAAAAAACTCAGTCAAAACGGCCATCCCCATAAACACACACGCCACCGTACGTCGGGTTCTTCCTTCATGCGCGCCACGAGCTTGTCGCGGATGCCCTCGACCTTGGCGATCGCGACGGCCTTACTTCTCGTGATGTTTTCCTGGCGCCACGACGACGGGCGGCGCGACCCGGCGTGCTTGACCAAAATGTGGAGTGCCTAACGAATCCCCCCTCCTATTAGTCGGCCTGTTTCCGGCGTCGCGCGTGCCCACAAAACGAGCGACCGCACCTGGACTGTCTCGCTGCTTCCGCTGCTGCTTTTGCTCTTCTTGTCTTTGTCTTTGCCGTGGGCCTTGTGTCGCAGCTCGCGCTCCTTGGCGTGGACATGGGAGAGCTTCCAGGTCTTTTCGCCAGTCTTGACGTGGAGAAAGTACTTTTGGCCGGGGCGGCTCTTGCTCTCCACTTCCTTCCAGCCCTTGGGCAGCTCCTTGGCGTCCGTCTTGCTCATCCTGTGCCTCGCCCCCCCGTTGAGAATAGATGCCACGCTCGACAGTTCCCCTCCGCGGAGCATCCCCGACAAGCAAAAAGTCAAAACAACCGGTTTCGTATCGGTATGTTTATCATTTTCCATCAATCAAGAAGTTCCACTCAACTGTTTTACCCAATCACAAGAGTCGAAAGCATTGGCGACCCGCTGACAATGAGCTTCAAGAGCTGTTGGATAAACGGCCAGAAGCTACGACCATGGGCAAGCCGAGCAAGACCGCGAGCAGCACCAAGAAGAAGCCCGGGGACTTTAAGCGCCCCAAGCGCAAGGTCGGGCGCAAGGCCCCGCAGGCCGCGAATGTCACGTCGGTCGCGATCGCCTCGCGGCGCATCAACATGCTCGAGCAGAGCGCGCTCGTGGACAAGGGCGACGCCGTGACGCACCGCCACTTGACGCTCCAGGAGCTGCTCGCCAACGCGGGCCACTACAACGCGCACATGCGCCAGCGCGCGCTCCAGGGGCTGCGCGAGCTCACGCAGCTCCACGCCGACAACGTGCTCGCGAACGTCGCGGTCGTGCTCGAGCGCTTTTTGCGCACGTTTGTCGACGAAGAGGCGATCGTGCGCGAGGCCGCGGTCCAGACCTGGAAGGTCCTGATCGCCGCCATGGTCGAGGGCAAGTCGCTCAAGCCGTTCGCCAAGCTCATCGCCATGTACTTTTGCAGCGGGCTCACGCACTTGCAGGTCGGCATCCGCCAGGACACGCTCCGCGCCATCAGCGTGTTGCTCGAGGTCGCGCCCGACCTGCTCAGCGTCGACGCCGGGCTCGAGCAGCTCGGCCGGCTCATCGAAAACTTTCGCGACCTCATCGCCGCGGCCCAGACGCAAGGCATCAAGATCACCAACCAATACGACGTGCTCAACGCCGGCGGCAACGGTACCGGCAGCAAGGCCAAGCGCCAGAGCGAGCAGCAACAGAGCGCCAGCGGGAACCGCCCGTCGACCAAGAAGAAGACCGCGAGCGCCAGCGCGCTGTCTCTGCGGTTCGCCGCGCTCGGAGTGCTCCACAAGCTGCTCCACTCGATCGATTTCACGGACGACGAGCTCGCGACGGCGGCGGCGAAGACGCGCAACGGCGTCCGGACCGTCCGCGACGTGCAGCGCATGGCGCCCGTGGCATCGACTCCCGTGCTGCTGCTATACGCGACGCCATCGCTTGTGGTCGGGAACCAGTCGGAGCGCCTGCGCAGCGTTGGCTTTTGGCAGGAAAAGTCGCGCTCGCTGCTCAAGCCGCTGCTCGATCTCTGGCTCGAGTGCCTCGAGAGCGAAGTGATCGAGACGCTCTCGGAGGAATACCTTGAAAACTTGCAGCGCATCGTGGAGTGCTCGACCGTGATCTTGTCAGCGAACGTCGAGTACTTGACCGAGAATTCCGACGGTGAACTCCTGAAGATCGCGCGCAAGCTGCAGGACCAGCTGCTCGCGCGATTCCCCATGTTCCCGGGCAACAACCTCACCGCTGGTGGCGATGCATACCTCTCGCGGTGGTACGGCATGAACGTCGCGCTCGCCAAGTTTGCGTGTGTCCAGCTCCAGCTCCCGCAGAATGCTCGTGCGGCATCCACAGCAGACCTCGACGCTCGCGTCACACAGTTTGTGGTCTCAGCTATGGCGAAGTACACTGCCTCGGACGAGCTTCGAGCTCTTTCTGGCACACACGTGATCGTGCGTGGACTGTTGGAGGTGCTGGCGCCTGTGCTCTCGTCGCTACCAGAGCCCCAGCAACGCGAGGAGCTTCTCGAAGCGTTCACACAGCTTTACGTCAAGTGCTCGCCACGGTCGATGACGTTCCGTACTTGTTCGTCGTTCGTGATTGACCGCCTCTCGGATCTACGCCGCTGGCCGTCATGGGCGCTTATCCTTCAGTGGCTTACATGCTTCGGTAACTTCATCTGCCAGCTCGATACGAACCACATTGAGCTCGGTCGCCAGTGCTTGTTCACAATGATCTCGGTCATGAAGCAGCTCCCGACGGATCTCGCGGCGAGTGGCGCCGCCGACAGTGTGTTGCGCAACCTCGAAGAGTTCTTCAACCTCGCGGCACAAGAATCGACATCCACGCACTTTCGCTTCCACGATCTCTCTGGTGCGGACCAGCTCGAGTTTGTGTCACTCATCTACCACCTGCCAAGCTATCCCGTAGGTTTGCTGCGTGCGTTGGCGAGCTGCTGCAAGAGCGCACGTGTCCACATCGATGCCAAGAGTTTCCTCATGGATATTCTCCACCAGCGGATCGAGGCGCTGGACCTCGCCCATTTTGTGAGTTTCCTCATGAGTGGCATTCTCGGCCGTGCCCCAAATACCGAGCCGCTGACGCCGGATCAAAAGAGCCAGCACCTCCACCTTACTCGTCACGTGTGCCGGATCCTGCTCGGTATGAACATGGGCGCGTCGCTCGCGAAGATCCTCACCCCAGCGCTTTCGCGGCAGGCATCATCGCTCGACACAATGGAGCCACTCGACATCCACACCATCACGCTGCTTTACGGAGCGTGTTTTGCGTCAGTCAAGCCAATTCACCGCGGCGAGTTGCCGACCGAGATGATCAACACCGTCGTGGAGGCCGCAGTCAGCACGTTGCTGAAGTTTGTGGTGGTGACAGACGCGCAGCCACTCGAAGTCGACATGATGAGCGATCTCGTGTCGACCGTTGCGCTCTCGGACGATGTCGCGCGCCGCGTTTTCGACCAGCTGCCGCAGTACACGAGCGAGGACGTCGCGGAGACCATCACCAAGAAGCTCCGCGCCGTCCAGTTTCTCGTACAGTCGCCGTCCCTGAAGCCCTGGTTCGTGGAGCACCACGCGCACGCGCTCCAGCGACTAGACGCATTCGAGGCGGCCAACGCTGCCAAGGCGACAGAGGACGTCGCACGCCTCGCTCGGCAATTGCGCGGTGATCTGCAGCTCGTTGTGGTCGGACAACAGTAACGCCACACCGACAGGTATAGATTTGACAATATAGAGGTTGTTTCATTGCGTGGAAAGTGATGGCTCGTCATCTTGTTCCATCTTGGTCTTTGCTCCCACCCATGAAAGTCCCGGTCCACAGGCATACTTGGTTGTGCACACGTAAGTAGGAAGGCGGAATCCAGACAGTTCCATCGTTGCTGACACACTTTGTGTTTGGCCGTGCAGGCACCCGCGTCCCACGCACCCGATTACACACCATTATCCCATTCACAAGCCACCTCATGCTGCTGCGATCAATTCTCGTCACCATCCTGTGGGTGAGCGCCGGCACGACTGGCAAGCGTGTGGAACGCCCCGTGGACGACCCACTGGTGGGTCCATCGCCACTGCTCAAATCTGTCTCGCACTGTCGTGATGGACGTTTCGTTTTCCACTCGCAGGCATGTCCGTGGGACGTCAAGATCTGTGTCGACGGCACGTGGGTCTACCGCGAGCCCGAGCGCAACTGCACGTTCCGCGACTGCTGGTCCAGCTACGTGCCGCCCCCCGCGGCCACTGCCGCGCCTATTACCAGCGACTGACACGACGAGACGAGCCAGCCGGAGAGAGATATGAGATGGGTTCAGTCGTTAACCACGGACTCCCTTAAAGCAATAACCATTTCGTCGAATGTTGGAAACACCTACCTTCGTGCCCTTTCGTGCGACGGCGTCCCCGTCCTCAGAGGAAAAGGTTCCTCCGCCCATCATGCCGTCCCCACCACCGCCGCCACTGCCGCCGCCGCGCCGTAGCGCGTCGCGCACGTTCCTCCAGGCGCTCAACGCGCTGTCGCCGTCCTCGCTCTTCCGCATTAAGCAGCAGCATGCGCTTCCACAGGCGCCGACCAAGCCGTCCATGCCGGCACCTGTCATGGCCTTGCTACTGCAGCTCGTCGACTTTCTTGAGGAGCACCATCGGCGTGAGGAGGGACTGTACCGCAAGCCGGCACCGTCCGCTCGTGAGAAGCACGCGGTCCTTCGGGTACTACGAGGCGCCGATGAGGACGAGCCGCTGCCCGACCTCGCGATGTTCAGCCCACACTCGCTCACAGCGGCGATCAAAGAGGTGTGTGCGGAAGTGTCCAGCCACGCAAGCCATACAAGATATAAATTAAAAGCGAGCGTGCTGACGACGTGAGTGAATGTCTGCATGGGCAGGTACTTGGGGAGGACTACGCACCGCTGATTCCGTACCGATTGAGCCAGTCTCTAGTTGAGCATACCGCCCAGCAGCACGATGACGCAGCGACGGTCACTGCAATTTTTGAAGCAGTCAAAGAATTAGCACCCGCCACTTGCGAGCTACTCAAAGTGCTGTTGATTCATCTTCACCACGTGAGTTTATCAGCATATTTTAACGCGCAGAGCCATTCCAAAACGTGGATTATGGGTGTTGACGAAGCTGAGTGTGTATATCTCGATGAGCGTCCCGAGTCGCATGAGTCCGAAATCGCTCGCGACTCATGTCGGTATTTTACTTGTTCGCCCTCATGAAGAAACCGAAACCGAAGTGGCAAGTACGTTATGAATTCATTCAGTGGATTTTGTTGTTGTTGATTGATCTCACTGATCAATGAGGACTCTCCTCAAGAGAGCGTTTTCAAACGCAGACGGCGGGTTGCTCGGCTACTGATTGAAAATGCGAACTCATTACCGTACAACGAAACCAATCGATCTAGCCGTTCCGGGGGTGAGAAAAAGGATTCGTCGAGTGGTGCGACTGGCGCAGCCATCACTTATCCACGCGATGAGCAAAACGAAAGTTCCATTGCAAAGAGTGTTCACTATATCCAGGTCATGTGGGACACGCATGAGAGCACACACTCGGAGGAAACGTTGAGGGTAAGGCGCTCTATTGCGTGGATTAACCGTGAGAACGAGGTGTTCTGACGTCGTCCACTTCATTGTTCATTCGTTCATAGGAGCTTCTCTCACGCTTCGGGTCCATCGCAACACTGGCGATCAATCAATCAGGCAACAGGTATGGCAAACGAGTCACATGGATGGCTGTGAACAACTTCTAATTATGCATTTTCTAGAGCAATCGTCGCGTTTACCACCGATGACGGAGCACGAGCAGCAGCAACCGCTAGGTTAGATGGCCTTCGGATTCGCCGACGCAAGCAACGAAACCAAGAGTCCGTGACACCGAAACCTACAGATAGTGATTTTACAACACCGACGCCGAGCCCAGAGAAGGATGTCGATCCAAAGCAGCCTCAACCTGCTACTCAAACGCAACATGCAAGATCCTCTGGAGCTTTGGACGATAGTTGCAGTAAGAACGACGACAAGCTCCATGGTGAGCTAATAATTCGACTCAAAGACGGGGACCAAGAAGAGATACCTGTGGCCATTGACCAATCGGAGGGTGAATCACCAACGTTTCTTCACAAACTCGAGAGGCCTCCCTCACTTCTGTTAGTACAAAAAGCAATGAAGAATATGCTGGACGGAGAGGTTATGACGTTGGAAGACATGGAGTCAGCACCGACCTCACCAGAGACAACCCTGCGAGGAGACAAGGATAGTCACGAACACAGACGATTGCAAAGGATAAATGAGGCCACAGAAGAAGAGGAGAGGTCTGTGGTCGAGGCAGATGAGAATGCGGCAACGCTCGCCACGCCGAATGCAGTCGTCGAATCTGACAATCACCGTGAGCTACAACGAAGACGCTCGCTGAAGCAAATCCTAAGCGTGGTCACAGGCATGTCAACGAACATGAACAAGGAAGCGAGTCAGATGGAAAGCGATGGAGAGAGGCAAACACCTCGCAAACGTTTGCTTAGCCCGCCAGGCTTGATCGCTGATCTCAAACTCATGATAGCGAGAAAACGAACGCCGCGCTCCGTCAACGATTTGCGGGGCGTTGCGGAAGTAGAGCCAGTGATAACCCAACCTGTGTCATCAAACAACGATCACACACAAGATCAGCCGGCTGCTATCATAGCACGATCCGTTCGGACCCAAACCAAGATCACCATTCACCCAGTTCAGCACCAAGCAACAGACACGGATGATCTGCCACCGGTAGTCGACCATTTACGACGACGTGAACTTGAGTATGCACAAGGTCAAGTCGAGGCACTCACGTTGTGCCTACGGGAGGTCCACTCGGTAAGTTTCGCTATCCTCAAATTGGGGTTTTTGGCACCTTACATAATCATCCGTGCCACATCGTCTTTTGCAGGAGCTGACAAACCTTGCATCCGCTATTCGCGCTTCACGTCCAAGTGACATAGATCAAGCAATCCTTCAAGCCCACACAAAGTTAAGCGCTCGTATCTCTCAAGCTCTCGAGCGCGACTCGGCTAATCGCGACAAGAACGATCGACTGGACGATCACACTCAAGACCCAACTGGCTCTGCAACAAGCGAGTTCATTAGCTTTCTAGAGACGAGAGCTGCTTCCCAGGTGCGATCGTATAAACATGCTGACTAACTCATGCCATACTGACTCCTGCAATCGATAGGTAAAGGTTCTCGAGGCAGAGATGCGTGCAGGGCAGGAACTTCTGCGCCTTCATCGCAGCCAACATCAAAAAGAGGTTTCGGAGGTAACGCCAGACTGTTGGGGCATTTTGTGCACGGCTTGTTGAGATCCTCTCTTCTGGTGTATTCTGTTCAGCTCGAGACCGAGATCACAAGACTACACGTGATGCAGCGCGAGACTGAAAAAATGTGTTCCGAGCTGCGAAGCGAGTTGCGCAAGTGCCGGAGCGAGCTCACGTGCCACATTGCGACTGCCGCCTCTATTCAAAGGTACCGGAGAACGAAGATTATCCGACGTGCGTTTGCATGGCTTCTCACGGAGTTGAAACTCGTCCTGCTGGTAGAGACCGCCGAGAAACGGACGAGAAACTCATTATTTGTGAGAACAAGCTTCGAGCTAAAGAACAAGAGTTACTCCAACTTCAGGCGGATCGTGATGAGATGAGGGAGATTGCTGTAAACGCTCAAAAGCGACTGGAAGAGCATCGAGGAAGTAGTTCCCAGCTACAAAGCCGTCCCGAGGTCTATCAGTCAAACCAATCGAGCGCAGGCGCTCACTTCCCCAAAGTTGCCGCCTTTCTGAAACAACACGCGGGCGAGGTTCAGCAGAAGACTCCCAATTTCAAAACGAGTGCAATGGGTGCATCCGCAGTTCGTCCCAGCCCGTTCAAAAACACTGAAGAACTAGCATCCCTGAAGAGGAAACTGGAGGAGAGCATCCAGATCCAGGTTGAGTCCACAAAGTACGCTGTGATCGATCCCGGCGTGAGGCTTATCTTGCTCTGCTCGTTTTGTCTAACCCCATTGTGCATGACTGCGGCTTGCAGAAACTCGCTCCGTGAATTACAAGCGTTTGGAAACAACCAACAAATTGGAGACGGTGTCGTGGACCTCGACGAGCTCAAGGAGCAGCTCGCACTTGCCCACGACGACCTCAATTCCACGATGAACGCATCTCGCCAAAAGTTACGCAACCTGCTCGATCCAGTTCAGGGTGTGCAAGGCGACTCTGACGATGATGGCAAGGGTCTGTTCGACCACACTGGGCTTGTGGAGGGGTTGCTTGCAAAGGCTTTCGCAAGTGACTGCGTGGAGACCAACCAAGAAGGCCTATCCGCACCTGAAAACGATGCATTGCCATTTCAGCCGGTTGAACTGATGATGCCCAGCTGGAAGAGTCGATCGTCCGACATCCAGAGTGAGCTGTTCCGACACTGGATGCGTCGCCGAGCCGGTGAGCCTACGAAAGCTATGGCGACTAGCGTGTCCCGCAAATCAATTTCACACTCCAAAGCAAGACGACAGCTGAAAGACGATGCGGTACAACAAGCTCAGGAATCGATGCTGCGTTTCCAGCAAACGTTAGCATCCATGACGAAGCCACCACAGTAACAACGAATGAACTCGACTCTTTTACCCAGATAGCCCCGGATCCGGAAGTACGTGGTCGAGACGCAGGCCTTCCAACTTGCGCTTGAGCCCCGACGCAGTGTTCAATGTGTGCACGAACACAGTCGCTGGCGTTCCATCCTCGGCTTCCGCTTCTCGCTTGCAATACGTGATGACGCCACCCGAGTCGGGAAACACGACGACTTGCACGCGGTCCTGGCACCGCTCACTCTCGAGATCGTGGACCACGAGGTCGTGCGAACCGCCCAACGCGGCCACGAGGAATGCATGGGCGTCTAATGCCGTCACCGGCGTCGCCCCCACGAGAACGGGATTGGTCTTTTTGTGCTTGATGATATACCGGCCTGGACAGCCCTTGATCATGCGCCACGTCGTGAAGTCCCTACCGGACGGTATCAGTTTTTAATCCCGCCTTGATTTACGATGGACTCGCAGGCGCCACGGCTCGTACCATAACCGCTGCAACTTGGCGCCGCCGTCGCCGACAAACTGGCCGTCGCCGACAAACGCAGCGCCGCTCGAGTCCGCCGCCATGTTCGTTCGACAAGCCCACTCCACACTGCAGTCCCCACTCCACTTTAGTGACAGGAACCCACATGGAGCCATCCTCCATGAGCGCCGACGCCGGCCGCGTGGGCCCCAGGCTCGCGCCGTTCACGCCCAGCGGCGACGCCGTGCTGGCCCACGCGCTGGACCTTCTCCAGATCACGGCGCGGGACACGCTGTTCGATCTCGGCTGCGGCGACGCGCGTCTGCTCGTCCATGCGGCCACCACGACCGGCGCCAAGTGCGGGCTCTGTGCCATGGCACTTTCCCCCCCCAAAGATTCATTAATCGGGTGCTGCCTCTAGGTGTGTGGGGGTGGAGTACGACGCCGTGCTCGCCCAGAAGGCCCGCGACCGCGTGCGAGTGAGTACTAGAGATGTGTTAGAATACGATTTTGGGGGGATTTCCACACTGACGGTGGCGGCGACAGGAGCACGGCGTGGACCACCTCGTGGAGATCCAGCACGGCGACGCGCTGCAAGCGGACCTCTCGCCTGCGACGGCGCTGTTCTTGTATCTCGTGCCTCAGGTACGTGGTCGGAAATGGAAAACGCTTGGTCGTGGTGTCGGCCCCCAACTCACTGGATTTTGTGGGCGTGAATGGTTTTGCTAGGGGCTCAAGATGCTTCTCCCAAAGTAGGTGACATCAGGATCCCCCAGCGTCCAAGCGTGCTGATGAATTGTTTATTGTCGTATATAGGCTTGAAGAAGCCCGTGCGCGTGGCATCCGCATCGCCACGTACGTGTTCTCCGTTCCTGGCTGGGACTGCGCCGACAAGCGCGACTTCAAAGGCACCAAGGTACTACTTTCCGATCGTCACTGCTAGTATCTCTTCCGTTCTGACGAGGAATTGCCATTTGCAGGTTTACCTGTACACACCGCCCGACGCCACGGATGCCCTCCACATAAGAGACGACACTCACTTGTAGACGCGACCACGTCCTCAGACGATTGGGTCTCCCGTTCTCTCGTTGTTTCCTGTGCGTGCCACCGTTGACCATTCCAAAGGGCGACACTGTGTTTCCTGTAGACCGTACGATACGAATAAACGCCCCCGCAAGATCCGTCCGAGATCGCGTCGTCCATCCCATCGCCATCTCTACTTGTATTTTTTTTTCTCGTTTTTCATACTTCTCTCGTTTGTCCGCGCGGCCGACGGCCGGCAACTTCGGCTTGATATCCACGCTTAGAAGCCGCGCTTCTTGATCAGCTCCTGGATCGCGATGGCCGACGAGTACGAGTTGGCTGCGTACGTCGCGTAGTCGCGGTCCTCCGAGTGGCTCGGCACAGTGTACTGGCGCGGCACCTCCGGGAAGCCCTCCGGGCTCGTGTACACGGCCTTCTGGTGGAAACCCTTCGGTCGTGACGCGACGGCGTCGTCCTCGAGGCGCCACTGGGCGCCCTGCTGCAGCGTCTCCAAGTGGGTCTAATGGTCGGAGGGGGGAAAGAGGGAAGAGAGGGAAAACAGCCACAAAACGTCAATGCTTTTCCTCCAGAACGCTACATCCAAAACGTCGCGCCAGTCGGCACATTCGGTACAACACGCGCAACGTACCACGGCCGCGGTCTCGCTCTCGTGGGCGGGGGCCATGAAGGAGCCGATGAAGGCCGACAACGGGTTCTGCGCCATCTTGTCCGTGGGGGTTCTGCTGGTGGTCCGATTTTTTTCCGGTCGTCCGCTTTCGCCCACACCGCTCCTTTGATTCCACCAGGCGAGCCTGTGTTGTACGATGGAGGCAACGATTAACAGAGGTATACTGAGATAAGGAGATTAGGGACATAGAATTCCAAAGGTGGGTGTGATACGTAAAGTCAAAATTTGAGATTGGGTCGAGCGAGGAAACACGTCAATCATTGCAGAACATTTAATCCCAGGCCGAGGCGCCGCCCATGCCCACGTCCGGCGCGAAATCGACCTTGGAGAGGTCTACGGGCGCGGTCTCACTGGCCTTGGTGGGCTTGGCCTTCTTGAATTGCTTGACCGCAACCACACCACTCGCAACATCCTACAACACAGATACAAATTGGTTAGTCCTCGCTCAACCACACCTGTCGTAGCAAACGGACGCACCTTTGGAAGTCGCTCGGTCTTGTTGCTCTTTTTGGCCTTGTCTTCCTTGGGCTTCTCTTTCTTGTTCTTGGATTTGCCCTTCTTCGCCTTCTTGGGCTCCGGCTCAGCAGCCTTCGCGTCGTTCGTGCTAGGCTTCGCCTGGGTCTCCTTGGCTTTCTTCGTGTTGGTGACACGTGGCTCCTCCATCTCAACATCCGCAGCCGAAGTATCCGACTTCGCAGTTTTCTCACGCTTGGTCTTCGAAGCCTTCACTGGTCGATCCTGCGCGTCATCGCCCGCCGCGTCGTTCTCCGTCTCCTTGGAGATCTCACCATCACGTTTCCGCTTCCCACTCTTCTTTTCCCTTGTCTCTTTCTTGTCCTTCTTCTCGCGTTTCTCCTTCTTCTTCTCTTCCTTCGGCGGCGCTACGTATCCGTGGACCTTCTTGCTCAGCACACGGTGGCCGTCGCGGATCACAAGGTTCGGGAACAAACGTTTCATCTTGAAGTTGTACTGCTTGTGCTTGGCGTCGAGTCGTTTGGCTTCTTTGAGTTTGGCCTTCTCGTCGGCAGACAAGTTCTTCTCATCCGCACTACCATCTTCCGAGTCTGAGCCATCTTCGGATTCAGGGTTTTCGTCCTTCTTCTTGGATGTCTCAAGCGGAGCGCCGTAGATAGGGTTTCCCGTGAGACTGACCTGCTTGAGGTTCTTCAGGTTGCTAAGGGCTTCAATGCCGCTCCACTCGTCAATTTGGTTGTGACCAAGCTCGAGAATCTTCAAGTTCGCTGTCAAAACAATAGTACACGTTAGCGCATAGTATGACGAACCAATGACCACAGAATTTGCACGAACGTAATCTAGCCAGCGAAGGCGCGACGACCTTGAGCTTGTTGTGCGAGAATCGCAACTCCGTGAGGTTCTTGAGCGAGCTAAGATCAGGCAGCTCCTCCAGCAAATTATGGGTCATCGAGATCTTGGTGAGGTTGGGCAGGCGGTCAATCGTGCGTGGCAGGAGCTGCGGGATGCGGTTGTGACTCACGATCAGCGAGTTAAGCTCGGGGAACGCCGGCACCCACTCGAGCGTTGTGATGGAGTTGTTGTTGAGCACGAGCGCCTTGAGCTGCCGCAGGTTGCGCAGCGTCTCCACAGGGATGCGCGACACCTGGTTCTCGGCAACGTTCAAGATCACGAGCTTCTTGAGGTGCTGCAGCTCGGCGATACCCTGCCAAAAAAATTGACACGATGAGTTGAAGCCATCCGGGCCTGGCCACCGCGCAAGCCGCGACGTACCTCTCCGTTGAGCTTGTTGTCCGTGAGCCGGATCATCGTGAGCCCGGCGACGTCCTTCATGTGCGTCAGCTTGGTGAGCTTGTTGCGGCTGAGATCCAGTTTGGTCACGCCGTCGAGTCCCTCGAGGCTCACGATGGTCTCGATGCCACGGCCGGAGAGGTCCACCTGGCCATTGCTCTTCTTCAACTCGGCCGCAAACTCCTCAATCTTCTCCTTCGTGAGCTTCTTGATCTTGCGCTTGGCGTCGTCGGCAGCGGTCGGCGCCATGGTTGCCTCTTCGCGACTGGAGCTCTTCGCCACTTTCTTCTCAATCAATCACGCGTTCGCGACCAACGCATTTCCAACAGGGCAAGTTGCCGAAGGAAATAGTGACATTTTAATGACTCTTAGGTGCGCGTATCTACAACATGCGAACCTATCAGGTCAATTGAGAAGGGAACCTGCTGACTCCTTGACGATTCGGTTGCACCCGGCTGGTGAGTGATTCTGTTGTCTTCATTACAACTCGTCACGCGGTCCCGACACGACATCGAGCTCTCCCTCTCTCTCTCGCACCGCGTTTCGCCTGGTCGTGTGTGGCGCATCCGTCGTTTGCCACGCCAAGCGGCTAGCTGTTCCACTGTCAACCTCGCTCGTTCGGCAACAGAGGAAAACGCTCCTCCCCAACTACAACGGTCGAGAGAGCATGTACTCCATGGACGACACGCACGGGTCGCCGTGGCAGCCGTCGATGTCACTTGACCGCGCGAGCGTGAACGCCCACAACGACGCTTTCCGTGAGACCCCGATGGGCCGAGGAGGCGAGCCGAGGCGTCGACGGGAACCAACCGACACAATGTCCGAAGATGGAACAGAGAGCTCGCGAGGGCGCCAGCGCCAGACCCCGGAAGCGCGTTCAAAGGAGCAAGGGATGTGGCCAAACCCGTGGATGCGCAGACACTGGGACCCAGAGCACCCGCTCGACCTCAACAAATCCTACCAAGACGATCACAACACCACGCCGTTGGACAGCGACGATCTCGAGGAGAGGACGTTCCAGCCAGCGTTTGCGATGGATCTGAACCATCTCGTGCAGTCACTATGGACGCCCAAGCCGCCGCCCCCGCCATCGCCAAATGTGCGTCCTATGCGAAACACGCGCGATCTGCCCCAGATGCGACGCCAGCGATCGGGCTCGCCACCGCCACCGCCACCGCAATATTCGTCCTCGTTCGAGATGCCTTCGAATGTGCGCGACATTCGCCGACAGCCTCCATTGTACGATGAGCGCCGGTCTGTGGACATGTACCGGTCTCGCAGAAGAGAGCCAACGCCAGGCTCAGCGTCGAACCCACGAATGAGTGCAGATATGGATTCATGGTCAAGCCAAGCCATGCGTCGTGACTTCGATCCACGCCAATACCACGAGGAACGTCGGCCACGCGCCGCACATCCTGGACCAATGCATGAAGACAGAGGCTATCTTCCGCCTCACCGCCAGCAACCGCATATGCCGCATGAACGATGCGCAGACCGGGACTTCCAGGGCCACGGCTACGACCGCATGGATCACGCGCGTGCGTTCGCGTCCCGAGCGTCCCACGACAGTGGTCGACGTGACCCATTCAGCATGGATGCGCGTGAAGCCGCCCGCGAGGCCGAGGCCGCGGCGATGGCGCGGCTCTCGCAGGACCACTATGACATGCGCGGCGTGGACCCGCGCATGGACCCACGGAGAGAACGCACTGGTCCGCAGCTGCGCCGCGTCGTGTCGGCGCCGTCGCCTGATTTCCTACGCCCCGACCGACGCCACGACCCGCGCTTCCAAGGCGACGAACGTAGCGCGCCCGCGGGGTTCCTATCGGCACACCCGACGCCAATGCGGCGCGGCGCGCAGCAGCAGCACCACCGCGCTCCGACGCTAGCGCGCGCACAGAGCGAGGGCTCGCTCGACGACGAGGAAGGGTTCGACGTGTGAGATCTTCTGCATTGGGAATGTTGGTTCAATGGAGTAGAAACTGTTCTGCGCAATGGGTTCCCATCTCTGTTTCCGTCGTTCTCCCCCTCTCTCTCAGAGAACCCATCGAAGCGAAACACCGGGATGACGCGGCGCCGCTGGGCGCCTCTTTCGCTCGGCGCCCCGTGGATGCCGCCATCGCTCTGGTCTCATGGAACGTTTTCTTTCGTTGGCAGTCAGCTTGTGCTGGTGGGATTCCTTGCACAGGACGAAGTGAAAAGCGGCTTCCCTCTTATCTTGCAACTGTTCTCAGAATACTTTCTGGACCCGTTTCACTGGCGATTTGTATCCAAACTGAAAATACCCCGCCACCGGCAACGAGGATCCACCACACCCTCATTGAGCACCTTTGGCCATCACCGCGCGAGCGCCCGCACAAAAAAAGCAAGTTGCCCTTCGCATCCGCCTCATCGGCTCCCGCGGACACTCTCGCCAACGCCGACGCGACGCTCGGGAATTCGCTTGTTCACCACCAGTTCGCTGTTGTTTCCCCCCTCGGTGGCCGGTCCGCAGCGCCAACAGGACCCGTCCATTACCACCACCATCTGGGCCTGGGCAACACCCGCCCACCCGCGTCGCACGACATCACCACTTCAGGCATCGCATCGCCATGGGCCACGGGCAGAGCTCCATCCCGGCGCACGAGATCGCAGCGCTCGTGGCGCTGTACGACGCGCTCGGGGGCGACAAGTGGCGCCGCCGCCACGGCTGGAAGCAGCCCACGTGCGACCCCGAGACCTGGTTCGGCGTAGAGGTCATGATGGGCCACGTCATCGCGATCGAGCTGCCCGCCAACGAGCTCCACGGGGAGCTGCCTGCGAGCCTCGACCAGCTCTCGTACTTGCGCGTGCTCGACCTCTCCAAGAACCGCCTGCGTGGTAATGCCCTGCGGTCGAGTGGCAAAGCGTCGGAATTATGTACTGACACCGATGTGTTGTCAATGCAGGCAAGATCCCAGCGTCGCTGGGCAAGATCAGCTCGCTGCTGCGCGTGGATTTGAGCTGCAACGACCTGCGAGGTGCGTGGGACAAACTAGAGCGATCAGAAGCGATGGCACCAAGGCACCAAAACTCACGCTGTGACCATTTCGGGGGGACCGGTGATTAGGCGCGATTCCATCAACGCTGTGCGACTGTGAGCACTTGCAGGAACTACACCTGCACCAGAATGCGCTCGAAGGTAGGCTTACTGTGCACCATGACAGATCGCCATTCGAGTGCTGACAGAGTTAAATCTCCGCGACCCACAGGGGAGCTTCCTGCACATATTGGCAAGCTCCAACAGCTGCGCACACTCCAGCTGCAGCACAACAACATCCGCGGTGCGCTGCCAGACTCGCTCTGTACCATGAAGAAGCTCACCAAGCTGAGTCTGCGTGGCAACTGTATGAACGGTCGCATCCCGGAGGACATTGGCCAGCTCACGTCGCTTGTGTTCCTTTCGTTGCGGAACAACGAGTTCTCTGGCGTGATCCCCCCCTCGATCGGCAAGTGCAAGGCGCTCGAGTTCCTGAATTTGTCAAGCAATCAACTCAGCGGGACAATTCCTGAATCCATTAGCGATCTCGAAGACCTTGAGTACCTCTATTTATTCGACAATGCGCTCGAGGGCTCGATCCCGGGCTGCATTTCCAAACTCAAGTACCTCAAGGAATCCGACTTCCGCGACAATCGACTACGCGGCGAGCTGCCCAACTTCCTTGACGGCTGTTCGAGTCTTGAGGCCGTCATGACCAAGTGGAAGAACCGGAAAGGTGCGCGTTCACGTTGCGTCGGTGTATGTTATTGCGTCTATTGTCCAAGACTAACCTCAGTTTGCACATTATGATAGCTTCGTACCGCCACGCTATCCTTGGCGACCCCATCCCACCGGGAAGCCCCATGCTCAACTCGGCAGGCGCATTCCTCGGAAGTCTGGAATACACGCCGCGCAACTCTTCTTCGATGTTCTTGCACCCGACATTCGAGGACCAAGAGAACTCCCGCGTCGAGCATGACTTCGGCGGCTCGGACAGAATTGTCGGCGACCTCGCACGCAAACTCGAGGCAAACGCCAAGTTCATGGAACCGGAGGCGACTCCTGTCGAGGCTTCTTGATCCAGTACTACCAGCGCGCTGCATAGAGAACCATGCGCACCCACATGCTATCGAACCCACCGTATCACGTTGCGTTAACAATCCATCATTTATCCCCATGTGCTGTGTTTCGGTCTCTTTTCAGCTTGAAAAATGTCGAGCAAGCTCACGAAACCTCTTCAAGTTTAGCACGGCAGCTTCCCGTGATGGACCATGAAACGTGCCACCACCAAGCAGGTAGATCTCATCACAGACGCTTCTGAAAATGCTTGCATGCCACGCGCGTGGTGTGAGGGACTTGTCCTTTGGCATGGGCACACGGAACCACTCACTGGTAGCTGCAATGATACAAGTACGTGGTGCGTTACCCTTAGCAAAGTAAATCGAGTCGAAATGGTGCGAAAAAAGCTTACCGAGATCGAGCAAAAACACCTCCCCATCCTCAGATTTTACCATTCGACCGCCAACAACGATCATAAACCCATCCACGACGTGGGCTGAGTGGTAGGACCGTGGCTCGGGTACGTCGCCATCACAAACGACCCGCTTCCATCGACGGCTTCCGACGTCAAGTAGCCACACGTCGTTCATCTTCTCTTCCGTATGCTGTCCGTTGCCGCCAAACATAACCGCGTACTCTCTCCCATGGTGATCTATCCACTGAACGATCGAGTGGCCATCACGTGCAGTTGGCCAGGCTGAGTCGGGATCTTCTGGAGGCCGAGATGTCCGATCCATCTGCACGATTGAGTCTCTCAGGGACACCATCCACAGCTCGTCGGTGACACCACGTTTCGTTCGACCACCGAAGACCACAACAGACTGGCTCCCTTCTTGTTCATTCATAGCGATCGCCGCATGGCCTGAACGAGCCAGCATCCCCGGGGACTCGGAGCCTTTGGCGTTTTCGGGGCGCCACGTCAAAGTGTAGCCTCCCGCAGAGGGACTCACCTCCAAAATGTGAAGTCGAGGATCCTCTGCACTCGCCGAGACACCTCCATACACGGCAAGAGTGTCAACTCCGATACCAGTAACTGTGTGCCACGCACGCGGAGTAGGCGGGGCACCGGCCACGGAGACAAGATCCCAACTGTAATCTCGCTCGTCCATCACGTACACGCTCGCCTTCTGGTCGCGCACGGCGCGTCCGCCGAATAGATACACGCGCTGTTGAGGATCGCATGGTACCGTGAACAGCACGTGGCCGTTAAGACCAGGTGGCGCTGGGTTGCCCTTGACGGGCATGGCTTTCCATCCGTCTCGGAACGCGGCCAACAGCGCCGCGCGGATACGCGTCGTGCGCGGATGGTCTTGTGTCTGCGCGATCTGCTCCAACAGCCGGATCGCCTCACGGTTAATCGGTTCAAACGAAAGTGCCGTGTCAAGATCTTGCACGGCGGACGCAGCGTCACCAAGGGCGGCGTGTGCCGAGGCACGGCGCAAATATGACTGGAGGCAGACCAAACCACGGTCAGCAATCGAGAACGCGTGGTGTAGACGCCGAAATGGCTCAGACCAAACGAACCTTGATCGACGGCGAGATGCGAAGCGCATTTGTGCAGTCTTCTACGACGCGATCAAAGCGCTCGAGCTGAGTGCACAAGAGTAACCACCTCCGTGAGGACACAGTGGACATCGCGCGTCGATATGTTGAAGTTACCTTGAGATATGCCATTGCGCGGTTCGAGAAGAGCGTCGCATCGGCACCATCGACATTACGACCACTCGCGTCAATGCACCTTGACAACCACCATGCCACAGATTAGTCTCAATACAGAACCCAACCACCTCCACAATCCCGGATCGTAGTTCTCGACGCACTGCGAATACACCTGGGCGGCCTCCTCGTATTTGCCTTGCTTGAAGAGCGCGTTGCCCTGGGCTTTGAGCCCCGCCACATCCAGTGACTCCGTCGCCGTCTGCTGGGTGCCCACAGAGAGCAGCGCGTCGTGGCCGCTGGCGCTCAGCAGACGCTTGATTTGGTCGGCGTCGAGCGCCGCGAGCTGCTTGCGCAGGTCCTCCATGTTGCCGTGCCGTGCTTTCTCCAACGACGCCACCTCTGTTATCAGATATGCGCTCCCTTGATATGGGATACTGTGGATCTGTTCTAAGTGTCGCACGAAGGTTGCGCGGAGGCATTGACGTAGCTGTCGAGAGAAGGAAGCCGCCGCCTGTGTTGAAGCAAACAAATCCAAAGAAGCTTCTTCCGAAAGTCGCCACGCTTGAGAGAGCCGGTAT
>JAADVT010000210.1:0-39275 GCA_023335895.1 Pythium rishiriense
CCCCCCCCCCCCACCACCACCACAGTATCCCTCCATCATACCGCTAACCTCTCCTACCATGCGGCTCTACGTGTCTGCTCTGTGTCTACTGAGTTTCATGAGCTCACGCGCCGTCGCGGCCGAGCAATCGGTCGGCAACGCCGCCGACGGGTATGTCCACGGCCAGCGGCAGCTGCTCGTCGAGGCCTTCGAGGCCAAGCTGCCACGGCTCCCAGCGTGGCAGCGCGCGCTCGGCGCCAGCGCACAGGTCGGCCCGCCACGGCGCTCGCTCGAGTCGCGCGCGACCGCGCTCGAGACGACCCAGCGCGTGCTCGAGCGCCACAACGCGCGCCACGCGACGGGCGACGTGGCGTTTTTCCTCGCGTGGAACGCGCTCAGCGATCTCAGCGACGACGAGTACCGCGCGTTTTTGCGCTCCCGTGTGGACGCGCCCGCGGTGCGCAAGTCGCGCGGGCTCCACTCGGTGTACACGCGGCTGGACGTGCCGTACAACCAGCACGGCAAGGACATCTCGCTCGACCTAAAGGACAGTTCCTCGCAGAGTGGCGCCGCCAGCTCTAGTGCGGCGACGACGCCGCTCCCCACGAGCTGGAACTGGCTCGAGATCGAGAACGGCAAGTTCCTCACGCCCGTCAAGAACCAGGGCTCGTGCGGCAGCTGCTGGGCGTTCTCGGCCGTGTCGGTCATCGAGTCGCGGTACGCGATCGACCAAAACATTACGGCCGCGCCACTCAGCGTCGAGCAAGTGCTCAGCTGCTCGGCGCCGCTTGACCACATCCACAGCAAGTTTCCCGAGATGGCCGCGTCGTCGAAAGGGTGCGAAGGGGGCATGCCATTCCTCGCGTTCGAGTACATGAGCCGCGTCGCGCCCAACGGCATCGCCTGCGCGGGCGACTACCCATACGTCATGGCCACGAGCGTGAGTGAGACCCAGTGCCAGTCCGTGCCGGCCACGCAAGTCGCAGTCGCGTGGACAAACGGCCAGTCCGACTACGTCGCCGTCCAGCAGAACAGTGAAGAGGCGCTCATGCGCGCTGTGCTGCTCGGCCCCGTGTCATCCAATATCGACGCTCTTGGGGACGGCTTCCGCCACTACGGCGGCGGGATCTACGACGCCAAGGACTGCGCGAGCGATGGCAAGGAAGTAAACCACGCCGTCGTGGTCGTGGGCTTTGGCGAGACGCCGCAGGGCGAAAAGTACTGGGTCGTCCGCAACACGTGGGGCACGATGTGGGGCGAGAACGGGCACATGCGTATCGCACGTGGCGCCTCGACCGGCAAGTACGGGCCGTGTAACCTCTACATGTTCTCGACGTACCCGGTCAAGCTCGCCAAGGGCTCGGCCCACGGCAGCGGCGTGTGCCCGGCGCCCGTGTCCGACTTTGCCGCGCTCGGCTGGGCCAAGCTCATCGGGTACGACAGCGGCGAATGGGCGCTGCTACTGGGCATGTCGCTCGCGTGCGTGGTCGCGGGCGTGCTTTTCTTCATCATCACAGAGCACGCGTTTAAGCGCCGCGACGCTGCCGGCCTGACGACCTACGAGAACAACTACGCACGCTGGGTGATCCCCACCAAGGAGCAAATCACGGTCATGCTTGCGCGCCGCCGCCGCCCCCAAGACCAGAGCGTCTAGACATTTTATAGAGTCGCGTAGTGGCGAATCAGAACACACACGTGCAGAGGTAAAAAGAAGTTAGTTTACGAGTACACACACGTTTGGAAAGCGCTCTGAAATCGTGAATTTGGTAGCGTCGGAGGAAATCTACAGTGCGACATCAGGGTTGTTGTACGATGAGGACGGCGTCCGTTGGGATCGAACTTGCACGCGCGTCATGCGAGTGCGCTGCTCGTATTCGTAGCTCTCTACAGATGCCTTGTGCTCCTCCTCGTCGTCACTTTGGTCAAGTGACAGCGACAGCAAATTGTTCGATATATCGCCGCCGCTTCCGGTGCGCGATGACGTCGCCCCACCTTCCGCGTGACCGTTCGACGGAATGTAGTTTTCCTGGATATGCGATAGCGCACCGCCCGACGCAGACGCGATTGACTGGAGTGAGGCGGAAGGTGAGCCATCAATTCGAATGTCTGCGAGCTTTGGAATCACTTGAGCCCACTCGTCCTCCACCTACAGAAAAACCCAAGAACAAAATGAATACCAATCGCCACCCCAAAAGCACGGACTTCCAACATACCTTCTTGCTGTAATGGATCTGCATTTGCACATAGTCCAAAATGATGCGCTTGAAGTCAGCGAGTTTCTCGCGCTTGAATCGCTCCACTTCACGCATCACGCGCTCGCTGACGATGTCAAACTCCAGCTTGGCGTCGTCGACGCGCTGCTGGGCCTTGAGCACGTCGCTCTCGGCGATCTGGAATTTCTCATCGGATGGGCTCTTGTGTTTGATGAGCTTCTGCACGACTGCATTCTTTGCATCGAGATCGGCGACCGCCATCGCGTATGAGCTGCGCACCTCGTTGCGCTTCTGGAGTGCAGCCTTCACGGCGCCCACGAGTCGAATGTAATCCAGGATGGGCGCTTCAAAATGCACTGCCTGCTTCTCGGCAAACTCGGCAGCGAGCATCGAGAGCCGGTCCGTGCAATGCGCGATCTCGCGGAGCCCTTCCTGGAGCGACGGGTTGTCCTCCGACTTGCCCAACAGTGAGTACGAGACGCCAAACTCAAATAGTCCGTCGGCGATCTCTCGCGCGCGCTTGGTCAGGCCGTTTGCGTGCTTGTGGAGCCCCGTCATGATGGGCTCGAGCCCGTCAATGTAGTTCATCATCTCGTCGACCTCGACGTCGGCGCTCGTCTTCTCGAGGTTCACGCCGGCCGAGGCGCCGAGCGTGGTCGAGATCGTGTTGACCGTGTCGTCGATCCACTGGAACAGCGAGCCACGCATGCCCTTGGCGCCGGCGTGGCGCGGGTCGGCCTTGAACGCTGCGAGCGCGTCTTCGTTGGCCTCGAGAAAGGTCGTGAGGTGCTCGCTGTGCTGGAGCTCCGGGTGGACCGAGCAGCCGTGTAAAAACACCTGGAGCGCGCGGCGGCGCGACTCGATAAACTCCTTCGAGGCGCGCCCGACGAGCAGCTTCTCGGGCAGCGGCGGCACGATCACGCCCGGGTACATGGCCGCGAGGTTGCCGTGGAGCCAGACGAAATCCGAGTACCGGCGGATGACCGAGAGCTCGCTCTTGGTGAACTGCGGGCGGTTGGTCGTGGTCGTGATCTTGTACGACACGTACGTGTTCATGCCCTCGCCTTGCTTCACCGGGTCGCCCACGGCGATGCGGATAAAGTACTCGTCGCCGTCCGGCGCCATCGCCGCGCTTCGGCCGCTGCTGCTGCGGTGCATCGCGGTCGCGGCGCCGCCGCCCGCGTAGTTGTCGTCCAGCACGCGCTGCGAGTAGTCGACGTTGACCCACTTGCCGTTGCGTGCCTCCATGGCGACGAGGAGATAGAAGAGAGAGACAGAGAGGAGGGGGTTTTCCGATCACGCCTTGAGGGTCACGACTCTCTCCGCCTTCAAGCTGTGATGCGACGGGGAACAACGAGGAGAAGGCGAAGAAAAAGAAGCTCGTGTTCGGGACCCAGACGGACAAGCCGAATATAGTGTGTACCACATTATCTATAGATGTACCGTGTTTCTGGTACACACGGGGGGAACAACGCGGAGGTCTGGACTCATCTCGGCATCATTATCATCCGCCACCCCCAAGGGAACCCAAGGGGAGGGATCGACGCCATGGGCAACTCGGACAGCAAGAGCAAGTTCCGCGAGAGCGTGTACAAGCTCAACAATGAAGTGATCTCGTCCAAGAACCTCGAGTTCTGGGACAAGCTCTGGCGCATCCCGACCGTGGCCGAGGAGATCTTCACGCTCATCCAGCCCGACGACGTGCGCATGCTGCGGCGCCAGCAGCCGGCCAACCTCGCGACCATGCTGCGCCAGGCCGTGTCGCAGATCGTCCAGATCGTCGACACGCCCGTGCCCAAGTACTACCCGCAGGCGACCAACTGCGTGCGCGTGCTCACGCGGCTCGTGCCGTTCATCCTCGAGGACACGAGCGACGACTTTGTCGAGGAGCTGTTTTGGAGCGTCGACGAGCCGGCCGAGCGCAGCGCCCACGACGCGTCGCTCGCAGACCAGCTCAAGGGCGAGGACGGCGCCGCCGACGCCGCGATGCCCGCGCCCGCCAAGCCCAAGGAGCCGCTCGCCGTCGAGATGATCCATGCCATCATGGGGCTGCTCTTTTTGCCCGAGTACACGGTCTCGATCCACGCGTACAAGGGCTTTGGCGAGGAGCGGCGAAGCGCGCAGCGCAGCGGCGTGGCCTCGACCAACTCGCTCGTGTACCCGTCGCTGCTGTGGCACGCCGGCGTCGGGTACCCGGACGCCCACGTCGTCCAGTCGGTCGTGTACGAGAAGAACCGCAAGGAAGTGCTCAAGCTGCTGCTCACGTGCTTTTCGGGCATCCTGTACCAGACCGCCGAGACCTGCACGCTGTGGCAGGACCGGTTCCTGGCCGTCGCGACCTCGCCCGAGTGTCCGTTCTCCTCGACGCTCTTCTTCTCGCTGCTGAACATTGTGGTCTCGTACGACCCGGTGGGCTGGGGCGTGCCCTACGCTGGCAGCATCGTCTCGGACGACCGCGAGACGCTCGTGGACGTGGCACTACAGGTGTTGCTCGTGTTGCTGGATTTTGGCCAGACCACGGAGACCCAGGTCATGGCGAGCACCAAGCCGCAGCCGGCCAACACGCCGTCGGCGCTGCGTCCGCAGTCCACCAAGAGCGAGGCTGGTGGTGAGTTTGGCCAGTGGGAGTTCACGCCGGGCGTCAACGTCTACCGCAAGCTGCTGGCGTCGCTCCAGCGTGAAGAAGACTTCCAGCTCATTTTTGGCGGGCTGTCGCGGCTGCTCAACAACTACCACATGTCGATGAACACGCTCTTGCCCAACTCGATCAAGCAGATCAAGTGCCACCAGGAGCTGCTCGTGCTGTTGTGGAAGCTGCTCGACGAAAACAAGAAATTTCTCAATTTCGTGCTCAAGAAGGCGGATGTGAACCAGCTCGTTGTGCCGCTGCTCTTCCTCATGTACGAAGGCCGCCAGGAGCCGTCGAAAGTGGGCATGCTCCACATTTGTACGTTCATCTTGCTGCTACTCAGCGGCGAGCGCGACTTTGGCGTGAACCTCAACAAGCCCTTTGACAATCGCCTGCCACTTGCCGATCTGCCGCAGTTTACGGGCAACCACGCCGACTTGCTCATCGTGTGCCTCCACAAGATCATCGTGAGCGGCTACGAAAAGCTCAACTCGGTCTACAACTGCTTTCTCACGATCATCTGCAACATCTCGCCGTACTGCAAGAAGCTCCACATGGTCTCGGCCGTGCGCTTGCTGCGTCTTTTCAAGCTCTTTTCGCAACCGCGGTACCTGTTCGACAACGAAGCGAACCACCACTTGGTGTTCTTCCTGCTCGAGACCTTCGACAACATCATCCAGTACCAGTACGAAGGGAACCAGCAGGTCGTCTACGCGATGATCCAGAACAAGAATGTCTTCCAGCAGCTCAGTGAGCTCCAGCTCCCACCGGTGCGGCCGGCGTCATCAACCACTGCTGCAGCGGCGGCGCGCCGTGATAACACGACCAGCGAAAGTGAATCGACCTCGGAGACCGCGACGTCGGACGAGACCAAGACACCGCGCAACAGCGACGGTGAATTTGTACCCACGGAGGAGTGGCTGCTGTCGTGGAAGAAGCGGCTCCCGCTCACGACGAGTCTTCGCCTGCTCCAGTATCTCGTCCCCCAGGTGGGTTGGCTGCGTTTTCATTCGTATCATATATTCTCGTGCTGATGCGTGTGGTTGGTTGTGTGTGTGTGTAGATCGAAGCTGCGTGCGAGAAGGCCGGTGGAAGCCTGGACGAGGATGCCGTCATCTACTTTCTGCGCACGACCACGATGGTTGGCCTGCTGCCGGTGCCGCACCCGATCGTGATTCGCAAGTATCAGATCAACCAGTTTACGCACCTCTGGTTCACGACGTTCACGTGGGGCGTCATCTTCTTACGGAACCAAGTGCTGCCGCTTTTCGACGGCAGCGCCATCACGCTGTTCACCATCAGCGTGCTGTAAGCGTTTCCGTCAGGCGCGTGCGGTTCGATTTGCATGGGGAAGGCTCGAATGGCAAGCCACGATGTCACCGTTTGCTGCTAGCGGTTAGTCGTATCCATGCGATAGATGCAGACGTATTTCCTGTTCGTGCTCTCATTTGACTCTCATTTCGGTTAATCTCCACGTTGCTTTGTGGGTACGTGAATGCTTGAGGCATTCTGATCTACAGGGAATTGGTTGTGAGCCAGTGGAAGAGAATTTTCTCCATCTTCTCGGTGCGCTGCGCCGCATTCCATTGAGCGATTTCCACCTCACGCGCGTTTTGCCGGAGACGCTCTTCTGGAAAGAGTTGGTTGGAGCCATTTGAAGTGGGAGCAGACGAGGAAGCCGAGCTGAGCGGAGGCGACGTAGGCTGGCTAGCATCGAGACTGGCGACGTTGTCCATAGCACCGTGACTTCCACGGTGCTGGTGTGGTGGCTTGTACTGGGAAACGATGCACCGACTAAACACGTAGGAGAGCTTCTCCGGTGTGAGCTTGTTGCCTTGCACGTGCTTGAGAACTTCCTTAAGAAATGCAACGAGGTAGACGAGGACATTGTATCTCACCGGAGGAAGTGTGTCAAGAAGTAGACGGGAGGTCTGTGCCACATTGCCAGCGCCGTTTGCCAGAGCTTGCACGATGATATCTTCGGGCACAACGCTGCCACGAAGACTTTGCAGCCATGCAAGAAGCAACTCAGCCATTGAATACGAAGTGTGCGGCGGGAAAGCTGCACCAGTATCCAGTGCCTCTCGCAACACAACAAGTTCTTGTTTGTTGCCAGGCTCCACGAACAAGTTCTTCTCCTGCATCGAGTGCTGAAAGATGTCGTTGATCATACGCCATAGCTCCTTTGGTACTTTTTGCGTTGCTGGGGGACTCTCAGCCTCTGGTTGATGTTGGTGCGGGTGGGAAGACGATGAACCAGACGAAACCGGCGGTGAGGATGCTGCTGACGACGCAATGGCTTGCTTTGACTGTCGTACTGGGTTCGAGCAGGCTACGAGCTGCTCTAGCGAACTCCCAAAACAGGATGTGTCATAAGTGCCAGAGATCAGGAGGAAGTAGTCTCGACCGGTCTCAACCCTTAGGATCATCGTATCATCGAGTGTATCTTCACCACTGCTCAAAGCCTTGGCTGTGTCTTCATCAATTCTTGCTGTAATGCGAATCTCCATCTTTTCCTTTGGTGGGATCATACCGAATGCTGGCATGACGCGTAGCCAAGGCTTACAGAATGTAACGTCTTCCAGCTTGGGAATGAACCTGAAATGGGCCACAACCACCCCTGTGTTCTCGATCACGATACTCTTTGTTTGCTCTAAGCCGTATCGCAAATGTGGGAAGTTGAGCACACCGCTACTTAGTTCAGCATTGTCACCATTCAGAAGGCGAACCTTGGGCATGTTATCGTTTTCCCACTTGTCTAGCTGCATCATGATGTCACGTGAAACCTGATTCTTGTTAGCAAGCACCTGGTGTTTGACTTGGACGTCGAAGAAGGCGTGCACAGGCTTGTGATCTGAGATATCCAAATCCATCACCATGTTGTAGTGGAGAAGATTAACATGTTCAGGGATCTTGGCTTTCCATAGTACACGGTCGCACCATGCGGGGGCTCGAACCTTCTTCTCTGGTCGTTTGTCGTACACGGATGTGCCGGCTTGAAACTTGTAGGTGGGTGGGAATCGAATAGGCCCTTCTTCAAAATCATGGAACACATTGCCACGCTTGCGCTCGTTCAATAACTGCTCGCGCGCAAGCATCGGCACAATCTTCCCAGACTCGGCGTACTGGAAGCACTCTTCGGTTGATATGTCATCGCTGATTCTGTAGTTGAGATCGCCGATCCAGAACACGAAATCGTGGTTCAGGATGGGGGGTTCTCCACTAAGATATCCGATATCATTCGAGAACGACTCATCGCTCGAATCCTTGAAGTCAATCTTCGATAGGATGTTCATATAGTCTGCATTACGTCCTGCCACATTCTCGCGATGAGCCGCGAGATGCGCGCACACGAAGCAGATTGTCGAGTCGTAGAACGTGAGCCGCACCGCCGCCCCACCCTTGTTGCCCATCATACCCATGAGACCAACGCCGGCAGTAGCACCGTACACTTCCTTGATATGGTCAAGATGGTCGATGCGCACGATCACCACGAGCAAGATGCCCACCAGGTTCTTCGAAAGCAAGAGTTTGTACTGGTTCTGCGAGATGTGCTGGTTCAGCGCCGCGAGGATCGCGTCCTCCCACTGGGTGCTTCGCTGCGACGACTGGTTGCTCACGACCACATTCACCGCGTTGAGATCCACGATCTCCTGGAAGCCCATGGCAATGATGTCGGGTGTCTCGGGACCCGGTTTCTCCTGTCCTTGCTGCTGGAACTGGAGCCACTGCGCCATCTTGGCCGTGTCGGCCGCGGTCATGGGCTTCTTGGCGTTGACATTCCACGTGCCCGTGACGATGCTCGTCTTCTGGTACACCGTGTACTCGTCCTGGCGCAAGTGGAGCTGCTGCTGGATCCAGTCGTCGCGGATGAACGACATGACCACGGGGTTGTAGTACTTGCCGTTGGCCGCGAGCGCGAGGGGGCCGCTGCCGCTCGCGGCGCTGCCGTTCGAGCTGATGACCGACGACGAACACGTCGAGGCATCGCTCACGGTGCGGCGCTTCTCCACGTCCGAGGACAGCGCGTCCAGTTTCTGGACCTCGGCCGCTACGGCGGGAAAGCCGAACGCGTCCATTCTCGCGAGAGGGGAAGAGGGGAGCTCGAGGAGAAACAAGAGGAGGAGAGGAGGAGAGGAGAGGAGGTTCACGCGCACTAGCGACGCCGCGTCCGTCGGGCGGGAGGTGGCTCTTGCGTCCGGTGGCGTCGTTTCAGTTGGTTGCACGGGAAGGAAGGCACGCGGAAAAAAAGACGAGGTGAAACACAAAACAAGGAGTGATGGTCTCTTCAACGCCCGCCGTTACCGGTTTGTAAACCGGTTGTACTCTCCATCCGAGTGATGGTCACTTCGGTGATGGAGAAACCGGTTTATCGTGTGATGATGCGGATTCGTGATCACGTTTCGCGTGATCTGTGGGTGTGCGATCCTCAACAGCTTTCTCCATTTTCCATTTTCACTATTCCGACGTGAAGAACCCACCACACACACACACATGGCCAAGCTCAACCGCCTGAGCCGCGCGGTCGGCCAAGTCACGGGCGCACGGCTGCCGGCGCCGCTGCAGCAGTCGGCGCTGTCGCTGCTGTTCAACTCGCAGGTCAAGATGGCCGGCACCATGGGCGTGCGCATCCACGACTGGACCCACGAGCGCGCGCGCGTGGCGCTCAAGAACCGCTGGCGCGTCCAGAACCACATTGGCGGCGTCCACGCGTGCGGCATGGCGCTGCTGGCCGAGTCCGCGAGCGGCATGGTGTTCGGCATGAACGTGCCCGACTCGCACATCCCGCTCATCAAGAGCATGACGATCCGCTACAAGCGCGTCGCCAAGGGCGACCTCGAGGCGATCGCGACGCTCACGCCCGAGCAGGTGCGAGGCGGGGAAAACCCTGTACCTGGATAGACCTATTACCGGAGCTGACGTGCCGTTGTGGTGGTGGTCGATAGATCAAGGAGATTACGAGCAATGACCGTGGTGAAGTGCTCGTAGACGTGCAGGTCACGGACTCGTCGGGCGAGAAGCCCATTGAGTGCGAGATGCTCTGGGCTTGGGTCGCGAAGAAGAAGAAGGACTGATATCTGGGATGGTAACGAGACGGGTCCCACCAAGTTGTTTGTGATCGCAAGTCCGTTCGACTTCTTTGAGTGACTATTACTTCGGGAACTTAAAGGGTAAAACTGTCAAGAAACCCACACGTCTTGCTTTCTGAACGCCCAAAGCGCGAACGCGCTCGACCAAGGCCTGTCAGTTGTTGCGGCTGGCTGGCGCCCGATTGATCCGTGACGCTTAGCTTGGTCACCACGGTGTGTGCTCGTTGTGACTCTTGATCATACAGTGCTCATGGAGCTTTGGCTTCGGATACTGGAAATGGTAACCCTGTAGAAAGAAGCCTCATAAATCGACTTGCTAATGTCTGACACCTTAAACCTCATCGATCTGAACGTCAAGAGCAAGCATCTCAACCGAGGTTTCGCTCTCTGGCACGACAGTTATACGACCTCGTGTCCGCGTGACCGTCACACCACGATAGTTGGTCATCACGAGGCATACATGGACGGTAGCTTGACGTCAAACCACAACGATGACCTTGACCGATGTTTCTTTTTGTCGATCACGCACGACAGGAAGTCACATGGCTACACACGTGCGTTTGTTTGATACGCGATTGTTTGCAGGATCTACAAACCACCACGACAGCAGGCAAGCCTTAATGTAAAGATAGATCGCTATACAAAGGCGAAAGAACGACCAGCTTCGACAACACCCCCGCCGATCGATCGCACACTGCAGCACTTTCCCCTTTTGTAGTACCGCGATAGGAAACACTACTTTACCTCCATGCCGATCGATCGCGACCGCCCCGCCGGCATCTCGAGCTACCGCGAGTCGGCCAAGCCGGTGAAAAAGACCCCGGCCGGGCTCAACGTCGCGCGCTTCATCGCGCGTGAAGAAGAGCTCCATCAGGCGCGTGCATACACCAAGTTCAACGAAGCAAACGCCGACCGCGCGCGCTGGGAGGAGAAACAGAACCTACGTTCGGGTAGTGGCGCGCGTCTCCAGCAACACAAGCAGTCCGTACTGTTCGGTATTTGGTTCGTGGGGGATAATTCGCTGTCTGACCTGTGTGGTGTGTTTGCTCTCGGTAGACTTGCCGAAGAAATGGAGGTGATAAACAAGGAAGTACAGATCATCCGCGCCGAGCGGCTCAAAAAGTACTACGACGCGTGTTATGCCCAGTGGGAAGACGAGCTTCGCGCCAAAGGGCTCGCGCTCGTGCGACACCGCGACTGATAGACTGTACCTTCCTCACAAATACACCTCCCCAATCCCACTACTTGGAGCATTTAGAGAGAGATGGAGGTAGAACAACTACTCGGTCTCTCGTCGATTGTATCCGGCATCTCCCCCCCTCGTCCACCTCCCTCACTTCAACCTAAATGGCTACATCTGACGTGGTCCACATGCACGGTGTGTCTCTTCGTGTGCGCTTTTGTCGCTCTAGCTCATCATGAAGGACGTGCTGGCGTTCAAGAAGCCGTCGACGGCGCTGCAGCTCAGCCTGCAGCTCACGCGCGTGGCGTTGGGCGTGGTCTACGTACGTGTCATGATCCACATACAAACCATCGTTGGGCGGTCTCAAAATGATAATTCAACATGCCACAAGACACAGGAGACCCTGACCGAGGACGCGTTCCGTGAACTGCTGCTGGGAAACCCTCACGAGATTCTCGCGTTAGTTAAGACAATCGATGTGGATACCGTGTCGGATGCGGCGTACGACCAGATCTGTCGACTTACAGAGGACGCCGAGTACGACCCGGGCCTCGCGGCGCGCGAGAGCGAGGCCGGGTTCTTTCTCGATCTGGATACACTTATGATGCGGCTACGACGAGATCTGGGAGCTGGTACGAATATGGGAATTACCTCTCAAAATCAGGATATGCATCACGTATTGCTCTGCATTAGCTCACGGAGAGAGTCGGCGACTTCTTCCGACCACGTCGTTCTGTGTCGGCGTCGATGGGAGCCGTACGTGTGTTTTGGACTGGATTCCGTCCAATGCGTTATTACTAATATATTGCGTACAGGCCAGTCGTTTATCGCATTTGAAGTCACGACGCGCCTGCGCCGCCAGGGCGTCGTCGCGGTCGTCCACGTCGACGAAGAACAGGGCGCCCACAGTCTGCAGTTGCCCGCCATCTCGAAAGACTTCATCGTGGAAGAATACACGCACCACGCAAACCGCCTGCGCCTGCCGCGTAACCGCGTGGTTGTCGACAGCGTCACACACGATGCACCGTTGTCGTCAGTTGCATCCGAGTTGCTTAACTCGTGTAGCAAGCATGGCGCCGATTTCCTGGTGCTGGGTACAGTCGGTAAAGGTGGACCGGCGATCGACCAGGTTGGCCACGTGCCACGCGAAGTGCTTCGGTTCTCGCCGCTCCCCATCGTGCTTGTGCCGCCGGCTCCGATCCATGCGACGCCCCGCCGTTCGTACGTGTTTGTTGTGGCTGTGGACACCTCGCCGCTGGCCACGCGCTGTTTGCACGCCCTTCTCAAGCTCATGCGGCCCAGTGACAGCGTGCGCATTGTCCACTTTTTCAAGAAGCCCTTGGTCGGGAGCTACGACGAGCAGCCGTTCGCGCACTGCCACACGTTCCTCACCACGGCCAACTTGAGTGGTACAGCCGAGATTTTGCCGCTGGAGCCGGGCACGACCGTCGCTGAGAGTCTTTACGAGTACATCGCCGCGCACAGTGCCTCATACCTCGTGCTGGGGCTCAATGGAACCAGCCTCTCCGAGAACAAGCGAGGCGAGAAAGACCCCGGCGACGAACCCGACGAGATGGTGGTGAACCCCGTGGGGCGCGTCACGGAAGCGATGCTCTTCTCTCCTCGATGCACACTCTGTATTTGCCCCTGACGAATGGACGATGGCAAAACTCGTAGGGCCGCATTCACGGTAGAGCTTGTCTTTGAATGAACACAAGCTCTTGCTTGATTAGCCGCACGAATAGCTCCAGCTTCATAACCACTTGAATGGGTACCACCGGCGCCCATTCGTCCACGCGCGCGACCAAGAGATCGTTCAGCGTGCGGATGCTGTACTGTTCGTAAAGCGCCGTCACCGGCTCCAGCGCCTTCGCGAGTGCGATCTTCCACAACGTTGGAGCCGTGTACAGCTCGCGGTGGACGTGGCCACGCGGCGCGAGCGCGTGGAAGAAAGCGTTTAGCACGAGAAAGTCGCACCGTTCGCATTGACGGATCCATTGCGGTTGCTTGCTTGCACTATCAAATACGTGTGCATCCAGTGGCTGGGCGACCGCCGCATGGCTCGGTTGAACGGATGTAGATTTCTCGACATGGCGATGCCCGCAGCTCGCGCAATCTCGCTCAAGTGGGCCCTGTTGCATCGCGAGGCAGTGCTCACACAAGTCTGTCCACACGCAATGGAAAATCATGAACGCAGATACTTCGATGGATAACGTCGTCCATTGGCTGGAGTACTGTTTCCCCTCGTCGTCTGCTATGAGTTGCTTCAAAGCGGCGATGGCTCGGTCCCGGGAGTGAGACGAGAACGTCGATGAGGGAGTGTACGCAACAGCATCATGTGCGAAAAGAAGCACGAGATATTCGCGCACACATCGCAATGCCTCGTAGTGGATCAAGATCTGCTCTTCTTGGAATGAAACCCGGTCTTGGAGATCGAAAAAGCGTGAGAGCGGGGCGAGAAACCGCAGCGTGCGGACCGTGAACGGGGTTCGTAGATCCAGGAACCACGCCACGTTTTCGTGTTGTGGCTCTTGCTGCTGCTGGTGGTGGTGGCTGAGTAGCCATGACCAGATTTGGTCGAGGGGCAGTGTATCCAACGGCAAAGTATATCGGCGGGCGAGAATGTAATGATAATCGGGAGGCACGCGCCAAGCGTGCATCGTCTGTGTCATTTGCTGGTAGAAACGCAGAAATTGGTCACGAGGGCTGGGAGAACTGGCTACGGCGGACGCTATCGTGTGGCGAAGACCCGGGTGCAGCACGGGCACGACTTGGTCGTCGAGACACCGGCGAAGTGCCATCACACGACGAAAGAGGCGTTGCAAACAGAGTGCCTTGGCCGTCATCCACTTTGTCCAGCCTCGTTCGAGCGCGTGAGGGATCAATGCTCGGCGTCGCCGCTGACGGGATACCTCGTCTTGCCATTGGCGCCATATCTTGATGAGCGATTGCCGAACTCGCTTGAGTGCAAAGAGCTGGGAGCGCAGCTTTGTGCGACGCCACGCGACCCGCTTTTGTGCCTCCACGCGTCCTAGTCGTTGTCTATAGATGCGCTCAATCACGGTGACGGCACGCTTCTCGCGATAGTGTTGGCGCAAGCGCTTAGCAACCATGATGTGGTAGAGTCCATCAAGTACGCGTGCGTTGTGCTGCCACGCCTCGTGTTGGCGTTTCAAAAACCCTTCGTTCATACGCTCGAGGCATCGCTCGCTTGAGAGACGCCGCCGAATCTCAGCTAGACGCCGCCGCTTCCTCACGAGCTCCTCGTGTTTTCGCTCTCGATACGATCGGAAGCTAGATAATATGTTCATGATTTGTCCCTGAGTACGTCTGAATGGCAAACGATAACTGATGAATCAGCAAAACGCTACGTACACAGATTGGATTGAGCAAGCAGCCTGATGAATGACCGGATCAACGTTCTCCAACTCCTCCATGTCCCGCTCCAAATCCGCGATGGTCTCGGTGAGGCGATCGACTTCACTCATTTGGTGAAGTAACAGCTGATGAGCCTCCATACGTACGACCGTGCCGTCGAGCAGCTTCGCATCGACAAATAGCGAAGTCGCGGTGCCCGTCTTGCCTTTTTCTGTTGAGCTCTTTGCTAACTTCTGCTCGGTTGCGTTTTTATCGACAAGAGCGAGCTCCAAATCATGTCGCGCCTTCGACAACGCTATTCGCCGGGATTCCAGTTTCGCCCGATACTGCAGTCGGGCGTTGTGGAGCCGCTCGAGTCGGGATTGTTGCTGAACAAGGATTACGGTCGCAAGAAGAGAAAGAGGTGGCTTGGCTCCCCTTAAGAGACCGCGGACGAGTGAGAACCCGAGCGAACAAACTCTAATGCATTATGAAGCTGGGTTGTACCTTCGTTTTCGTACGCGATGGCCTCGGAAGACGCGCTGGATGGTTGTTGCACTGAGCTGCATCCGTTTGTTGCCTACCCGGCGGATATCGTGTGAGCCGTTCAATGTAAAAAAAAAGAAACGCGCGGGTGAACACATACCTCGCTTTGCTCGCCATTTGCGCTCGAGCTTGAGTTTTTCGACGATCATACGCTGCCATCTATGCCTGAGACGGTGATCAACGTGAAAAAGGTCAGGCTAGGCACGTCGGCTCAACCACCCCGTCCACTCACTTGCGCCACTGTCTCTGAATCACGCGTATTCGCTGCGCGCGGAAATCTCTAGTGAGTGTACAACAGCCAATCCAACTTAGACCAGATCATAAACGACACAAGGAGTGTTTTGGCGTGTTTGCGCGCACAGAAGATACTTTGCTCGGGGCGAGAGCGGCGCCTTGTCCTGTGTCGCGCGGATCCGTTCTTCACGCTTGACGAGCGCGTCTTGGGCATCCTTTAGCAGCTGGAGCCGCAGCGACGACGCCATGACGAGACCGCGCATACTCGCCACCATGCGGCGACATCGCTGCAGATCGGCCAGCATCGCCATCTCGCTTGTTCTCCACCAGCAGCCGCAATCTCAACCCCAAAATATCTCACATGGGTACATGTCACAATGAAAAGCTCCCCTTCTGGAGTGACATATGGCTTTCCCGCGATTGTGTGACTGCTGCCTTCTCCCTGCCAGAGCGAAATAGTGACATCCCACACACCCCTCACGGACCAAGCGAGCCCCCCGCCCAGACGACCATGGGTGCCGACGACGACGAGCTCCACGAGGCGCAGGTGCTCAAGAGCGGCCACGACGTGAGCGCGAGCCTGTACGCGGGCGGCGTGCCGCCCCACAAGCGGCTGCGCAAGCCCATCGTGCGCAAGAGCGTCGACCCGAACGCGACGTTCATCTCGTTTGTCATGCAGCGCAAGTTCTTCCCGAGCAAGGCCCACCGGTCGCACGCGCTGCCGCCGCACTCGTACTACAAGCGCCAGATGCTGCCGCCGCTCGCGTACCCGCTGGACGAGGACCTCGCCAACTGTGTGTGCACCAAGTTTTGCCGCTGCTCGACAAACAAGCAGCGGTGCCCGGTCAACTGCCTCACGTGGACGCCCGAGGGCCGCCGTCTGATCACGGGCAACTCGGTCGGCGAGTTCACGCTCTGGAACGGGCTCGCGTTCAACTTTGAGACGATCCTCCAGGCCCACGACGACGCCGTGCGCGCGATGGTCTGGTCCCACAACAACAACTGGCTCGTCACGGCCGACCACGGCGGCGTCATCAAGTACTGGCAGCCCAGCATGACCAACGTGCAGCTGCTCCAGGGCCACCGCGAGGCCGTGCGCTCGCTGAGCTTCTCGCCGACCGATTTCAAGTTTGTGTCGTGCTCGGACGATGCGACCGTCAAGATCTGGGACTTTGAGAGCGGCCGCGAGGAGCGCACGCTCACGGGCCACGGCTGGGACGTCAAGTGCGTGGCCTACCACCCGCAAAAGTCGCTGCTCGCGTCGGGCAGTAAAGACAACCTCATCAAGATCTGGGACCCCAAGTCGGGCAACTCGCTCAACACGCTCCACGGCCACAAGAACACGGTGTTCAAGGTCTCGTGGAACGAGAACGGCAACTGGCTGCTCACGGCGAGCCGCGACCAGCTCATCAAGATCTACGACATCCGCATGCTCAAGGAGTTTGCGACTTTCAAGGGCCACACGCGCGAGGTCACGTCGGTCGCGTGGCACCCCGTGTACGAGCGGCTTTTCGTGAGCGGCTCGTACGACGGCTGCCTCATGTACTGGGAAGTGGGCAAGGACGACCCGCTCGCGTCCGTGCCGCAGGCCCACGACGCCGCGGTGTGGGACATCCAGTGGCACCCCGTGAGCCACGTTGTCGCGACCGGCAGCAACGACCACAGCACCAAATTTTGGTGCCGCAACCGACCGGGCGACCCCATGGACGACAAGTACAACGGCGGCCAGAACGTGCTCAACGAGAACGACGCCGGCGCCAACGAAGGCAACGCCGCGCGCGCAGACTTTGGCGACGAGATGCTGCCGGGCATGGCCGGCGGCGCCGGTGCGATCCGCGCGAGCGCGATCCACAACGCCAACTTCCAGGCGTTTGGCCAAAAGTCCCACGGTGGCGATGGCCGCAACGGCGGCTCTGGACGGCGTCCGCCGCCGGACACGTACACGTGCAACCGATGCCAGACCAAGGGCCACTGGATCGAGGACTGCCCAACGAAAGACCAGCAAAACCAGAACGGCGGCGGCGGCACGCAGACGCGCCGCGCGCCGCCCGACGGCTACCTGTGCAAGCGCTGCAACATCCCGGGCCACTACATCTCCGAGTGCACGCAGGCCAAAGTGCCGCCGCCGTCGTACACGTGCCACAAGTGTCGCCAAAAGGGCCACTGGAAGCAGGACTGCCCCATGGACGCGAGCGGGCCGTCGACCATCTCGGCGGCCGCGGCGATCGCCGCCGCGCAGGCCGCGGCCGCGTCGCTCGCGCAGCCGTCGTCAATGCAGCGCGGCCCGCCGCCGCCGTCGATGCACATGGGCGGGCCACCCCCACCGCCGCACCAGCTCCTGGGTGGTGGCGGCGGACCGCCGAGTGGGCTCTTGCCGCCACCGCCGCCACGCTTTGACCACATGGCCGGATTCAAGCGCCCGCGTGACGACGGACCGCCCCCGCCGCACCACCACCACGGCAACGGCGCGCCCAACGGCTGGCCCCCTGCGGCCGGTGGCGGCATGGCGCCTCCGCATCAACAGCAAGACCACGGCGCGCGACAGGGCGGCTATTCGTCGAGCGTCAACGAGAGCCGCGACCCGCGCCGCCGCCGCTAGTGAGGAGTGAGTAGTAGTACGACTAAACGACGAGAACTGAGACGCTGAGTCTTCGCATGATCATGTCTCCCGACGCCAGGCGGGCGCCACAACTGTCGTCGCGACGCATGGGAGGACTCCCTTGCAGTGGACGCCAGAGGATCGCATTTTTGGTGTTCCATGTCACAGATTCTTGGTTCAAGTATGGTGTGGAAGACATCGATTGCAAGAAAAACCCCATCAATGAAATCTAACGTGTAATGTTTCGCCTTTTCGTTACTGCTCCCCTAACCGCGCTTCGGCGTGCCAGTTTCACAGGAAGGACCTTGAAAAATTCAAGGTGGAACCGGCAAACGGCTCGCTTGCTGGGATCCACGATGCTTGTGGCCCAACCCACGGAAGGGGCACAATCAAAAACCATCCAAAGTGAGTCGTTTCACCCAGCACAGCCAGAAGTGCGCTGACTGGGTTGCCCAAACCAAACCAAAGTCCAGTGGCTTCGATGGGAAGTGTGGCTCTTGGCCACTGGAAAGAATCAGAAACCTGGGTGTTAGCTTACGACCGTCAGTAATTTATCGTGATTCTGATGGTGGCCACGTTCGATTTTTTGGGGCGAGTTTGGTCAGCAATTGTTTTCGTGTCGGAAACAAGGCTGGGTTCTTGTTGCACCGGTGTTGCGTAATCCAGTCGACCAACTGTACTGTAGAGGACAAAACAAACTTGTTTCCATTTTGGCTCTGGCTTTCCATCCGAGCTCCAGCAGCGCCAGACGGGCGGAGCAGCAGAAAAGTTTCCGGCCTTTTGGTGTCGAGGACGAGCCCACCGCGGCGCTGCTTCTCCGCATCGAGCGGCACCAACTTCATCCCTCGAGGCCAAGGTCCCACCCACAAACAGTCACTCACACAGGCATCAAAGCGGAATCGATCAGTTTCGATCCATCACCGCTCCTCCTCGTTCGTGATTTTTTGTTCTCTCCGCCGAACCAATTCCCGCACAGCACGCGCCCGTTATTTATCCGAGTCCCTCCCCTGCGAATCTATTCCGTTCCTCCTCGGCCATGAAGAAGCGCGCGCACCCGGACCACGCGAGCACGGCCGTCGTGATCCAGCCGCGCCACTCGCTCGGCGGCAAGCAGGCCAGCGCCGCGGGCATGGCGGCCGACGACGCCAGCGCCAAGAAGCGCCTCAGCGGCACGGGCGCGAGCGTGTACGACGCCGTGATGGGCCCGACGCCGCCGCTGCCGCTGCCGCCGCCGCCGGCCATGACCCACGCGCCGCCGCTCCACCCGCACCACCTGAGCGCGCTGGACCCGCCGCGCGCGGGCTCGAGCGGCGTGTTGCTCGCGCGGGCCGGCAGCGGCAGCGCCGCGTCGCTGCTCGCCAATACACAGGACGTGGTGCTCAGCGGCGTGCTCATGAAGCGCGCGCCGTTCTTCAAGCACTGGATGCCGCGCTACTTTGCGCTCACCAAGGCGACGCTCGCGTACTATAGCAAGAACCCGACCCAGGCCGCGGCCGCGCAAGGCAGCGAGGCGCCCCACAAGGACCTCGCGGCGCTCGAGAAGCGGCTGCTGCGCGGCGAGATCTCGCGCGGCGACGTCGTGCGCGTCGAGGCCACGGACGCGTTCCGGAACCACCCGCACAGCTTTGTGATCGTCGCGCGCAAGCGCCCACGGGCCGGCCGCTTTGGGCGCGGTGCGCTCTCGTGTATGTTTGTGCACCACAAGGAGACCCGGCTGAGTACCAAGAAAAAGAGCAAGCCCAGCGACACGGCCGGGGCGGCCAGTGGGGTCGACGCCGAGAGCGACGGATCGTTCATGACGTTTTACATCCAGGCGCCGCGCGAGGAAGACCGGGAAAAGTGGATCAAGACGCTCCAACGCTGGGTTGAGGGCGAGAGCCCCGCGAAGCTCGGGCGTGCGATCTATGAGTACATTGTGAACAACGAGTACAGTGCGAGCAAGTACGAGCACAAAGTCGGCGAGTGCGCGACCAGCAGCCACGATCTGTGGGGACACTGCAGCGGTGCGTCGCCCGCAGCCCAGGCCGAACGTCGCATCGAAGAAGAACACACGGTACTGGCCAACCTCATTCGAGACATGCACGAGTGCCAGCAGGAAGACGAAATGATCTTCATCCTGGACCAGATTCTCGGAGAAGTGAAGGACGGTGCCTGTAGCGGGTACGTCAAGAAACTAATCTCCGCGGCCGGAGAGGTCAAGCTCGAGACATCATCCACAGTGTGGACGACCAACGTCAAGGCCGCGTACGGTGCGATCATGAAGGCATTGTACTCTCAGAAGAAGGCAGCGGCTGCGCTGGCCTCGGCCTCGGCGGCGGCCAACCACGGGAAGGCGCCCATTGGACCACCGACGGCACGCTCGTCGATGCTGCGCCCGACGTTGCTGGCGCCGACGCGGCAGACCTCGGACGGTGGGGAGAGCGCGCCCGAATTTTCGTTCCATCGCTCGTACAAGCTCGGCCGCAAGCTCGGCTCCGGGGCGTACTCGGTCGTGCACATCGCTACCCACCGCGAGACGCGCAAGCAAGTAGCGGTCAAGTGTATCGCGAAGAACAGCCTGAGTCTCTCGGATGTCGTTTCGCTCAAGCACGAAGTCGACATTATGCGGACACTCAACCACCCCAACGTCGTGCCCCTCCTTGACTATTACGAGGAGGCACGGTACTACTACATTGTGACGCCGCTGTGTACTGGAGGCGAGTTGTTCGACGCGCTGGTCAAGCGCAAGAGCTACACTGAGGAAGACGCGCGCGCTGTCATGAAGAAGATTGCGGACGCAGTGAAGTATTTCCACTCGAAGGGTGTCGTGCACCGCGATCTCAAGCCGGAAAACATCTTGCTGAAGACCTCGGCACCGGGCGCTGAAGTCATGATCGCCGATTTTGGGTTTGCGCGGTCGATGCGTGGGGAAAAGCGGCTCACGGCGTGCGGCACACCTGGCTACGTTGCGCCCGAGGTCGTTCGCGGTGAAGCGTACGGTGCTGAGGTGGACTGCTGGAGTCTCGGCGTGATTTTGTACATTTTGCTGTGTGGGTACCCGCCGTTCCGCGGCGAGAACCACGTCGCGATTTTTGAAAAGGTCGTGGGCGCGACCTACAAGTTTGAGTCCCCCGACTGGGACGACGTGTCCGAAGAGGCCAAGGACCTCGTGCGCAAGCTTCTTACAGTAGACCGCTCTCAGCGGCTGACGGCCGCACAGGTACTCGAGCACCCGTGGATGAACCCCGGTGCGGCGCCTGCGACAGCGCCCGAGGCCAAGCGGCTCGTCCGGGTCAGCTCGGACCTCATCTCGGCGCTCAGCCAGATGCGCAAGCACAGCCTGACCCACGAAGTGCCCAAGATCCGGCCGTCGGACATGGATATTGACGTTCTCGAGCTCACGCGCGAGTCGATTGAGCTCGACGTCGACTTGCTCGACCGCGAGCTGTCGAACCTCGACTTTTGAAGTGCTCGTGTGGGTCCAACAGTATGTGGAAGTGTAGCGTCGCCCCCAGTGGGAGCAAAACTCAAGTTTATCTATCATGCATGTGCTGTACAAATACGTGAAAAAATGAAAGAAACATTTTGGGAAACATGAGGATGTCCACGGTGCTGAGCGACTTCGATCATCGTAAAAAATCAACTTCAATTACCCACGCTCTCGAAACTAGAGGACATGTCCAAAAGGCCTGTGATGCCTTCGTATCTGTCTCCAATCTCGTCCTCGCGGCGGCGTTCTTCCAAGTGTTTCGAGCACATGCATCCACGCGCAATTTACTTGCGGAGCTTGAGCAGCAGCGACTTGTTGGCCTTGACCTTCTTCTGGAGCTGGATCATGCCGTAGAGCAGCGCCTCGGCCGTGGGCGGGCAGCCCGGGACGTAAATGTCGACGGGGATCACGCGGTCCACGCCACGCACGACGGCGTACGAGTAGTGGTAGTAGCCGCCGCCGTTCGCGCACGAGCCCATGGACACGACCCATCGCGGCTCGGGCATCTGGTCGTACACGCGGCGCAGCGCCGGCGCCATCTTGTTGGTCAGCGTGCCGGCCACGATCATGACGTCGGTCTGACGCGGCGAGGCACGGAAGACCATACCCATGCGCTCGAAGTCGTACCGCGAGCCGGCCGTGTGCATCATCTCGACGGCGCAGCACGCGAGACCGAAGGTCATGGGCCAGAGCGAGCCCTTGCGACCCCAGTTCACGAGATCATCGACCTTGGACACGACGTACTCTGTATTCCAAAACGAGAGAGGGGGGAGAACGTCGAAGCGTTAGCCATCGTCGACCGCATTTTGGCAAACTTGTAACGTACCGACGCTGTTCCGCGCCGCGGCGTTGCCGCCGAGCAACTCCGAGACGCTGCCGCGCTGGGCGACGAGCTCGTTGGCCACGGGGGCCGTGGTGTGGAGCGACGCGGCGGCCGAGCGCGCGGCGAGCGGGGCGGAGCGGCGCGCGATCGAAAGCATCGGTCAAGTCTGGGCGGTGGCAGTCGCGTTCTGCCGGTGGTCTCTTTCTTGCCTTGGGGGAGCCACCGGCGTACGGTCGAGAAGGCTCTGGTGGCCCAGTGCGGTCCTGGCCCAACGGAATGTCCAGTATCGTTTTATTACGGGTATGATATCATAGAGGTCCAGAAGAGATAACAAACTATTATGGATCGGTTTCGATATCGATCCCTTGAAGGCCATATATGCAATCATACAGGTTTTGGGCGACCCGAGCCAATGATCTATTTCCATGGTCATATCTAAACCCAGAGGTCCTCCGTACTTTCCAGAGAGGACGACGTTAAGTGCGGTTACTCTTTTGCGCAAGGGGTACGCGGATCTTACACGTTGAAGCCCCTCTTTGCCAAGGCACACCCAGAGCTCCCATCTCCCTCCATTCTCCTCACAACTCCTCCATTTCCCTCGGTTCGCGTCTCCATCTACGCTCCACAACAATAATGGACCGCGCGCCCGTGGACAAGCGCAAGCTGCTGCTCCATGACGACGAATCGTCCTCACCGCCGTCGCCGCCCGTCTCCTCCTCTGATGCCACGCGCTCGCGGTTCTCGTGGCGCACGTTCTGGGCCTACACGGGGCCCGGTTGGCTCATGAGCATGGCCTACTTGGACCCGGGGAACCTCGAGGCCGACCTCCAGAGCGGCGCCTACGCGCGGTACGAACTCCTCTACGTCGTGCTTCTTTCGACGGCCGCCGGCGGCGTGTACCAGGTGCTGGCCGCGCGCCTGGGCGCCGTCACGGGCCGCCACTTGGCCCAACTGTGCCGTGCCGAGTACCCGCGCGCCGTCTCGCGCGCGCTCTGGCTCATGGCCGAGCTCGCGATCGTCGGCAGCGACGTCCAGGAGGTGCTGGGCTCGGCCATCGCGTTCCAGATCTTGTTCCAGCTGCCACTGTGGGCCGGTTGCCTGCTCACCGGGTTCGACACGCTCACGTTCTTGCTGCTCCACCGCAGCGGCAGTGGTGGCTCGCGGTACCTCGAGCTGTTCTTCATGCTGCTCATCTCGACCATGTGCGTGTGCTTCTTTGCCGACTTTACGGTCAGCGCGCCCGACGCGAGCGAGATCGCCAAGGGGATCGTGTACCCACGGCTCCGAGACCAGAACGTCATGCAGGCCGTGGCCTCGCTCGGCGCCATCATCATGCCGCACAATCTCTTTCTCCACTCGGCGCTCGTCCAGGCGCGCGCGGGACTCGACCGCACAAACCCACGGAGCGTGCGCGACGCCAACTTTTACTTTGGGCTCGAGACCTCGCTGGCCTTGTTTGTGAGCTTTCTCATCAACGCCGCGGTCGTGTGCGTGTTTGCGAGCAGCTTTTTCAGCGCGCAGTGCGCGGCGCTGAGCGCGCCCGACTCGATCTCGGGACTCGCCGGCTCGGGCATCCAGACGGCGTGTATCCCGCTCAAGGCCGCACTCGCCTCGGGGGCGACCATCTACGACGCTGCGACGGGGAACCACTGCCACTTTGACAAGACACCAGCCGTGTGTACGCCGTGCTTTGTGGATCGCCCCAGCGATCGCCTCTACGGGTTCTTTGGTACCGAAATGGTGTCGCCCACGGCTGGGTACTGCCAGGAGATCGGACTCGCTGAAGCTGGTGACGCCGTCAAGGAAGCGCTCGGTGGCTACGCGCGCGTCGTGTGGGCGATCGGGCTCCTCGCGTCGGGCCAGGCCTCGACCATGACGGGTACGTACGCTGGCCAGTTTGTCATGGAGGGCTTTCTCGATCTCAAGCTCGCAGCCTGGAAGCGCGTGGCGCTCACGCGTGGCGTCGCGCTTGTGCCGGCGGTCGCGGTCGCGCTCATCAGCCAGCACAAACAGTTCAAGAGCGACCACTTCAACGAGCTGCTCAATGTGTTGCAGAGCGTACAGCTTCCGTTCGCGCTGCTGCCACTGCTCACATTCACGAGCACCAAGTCGCTCATGGGCGAAGGCTTTGTGACCTCGCGCGTGACGGCGTTCGTGTTACTCGTGGGCACGGGACTGCTCTGCAGTGTCAACTATGCGCTCGTGTACCGCGTGCTGACGACGACGCTACCTTCGGAGCTCCCGCTGTGGGCTTCAGGGCTGCTCGTGATTGCGGGTGTCCTGTACGCGTCGCTGCTACTGTATCTCGTGCTCGGGTACCCTTCCTCGGCTGGCGGCTCGATCCAAGGGTACGAAGACAGCAAGACGCGGCGCCGTCGTCAGAAGAAGCTGAAACAAGAGCAGCTGAAGCTCGAGAAGCGCCGTAAGCAGCGCAAAGAGCAACAGGCGCTGTTGTTGTCAGATGACGAAGTTGAAGTGTGAAATGTTTTGGTTGTGTTCGGTCAGTACGCCCTATAATGGTAAATAAAAAGCATCACTCGGGAGCCACATAGAATCTTGGCGGATACTGTGCAGTATGAGATGGTGAATGCGACCGCCACCTTCTCACTGAACCTGAGTTCCCCATCCGTACTGTGGCATCACCTCGAGTAGTTTCCCCTCCGCACTGAGCTTGCCTGAACACGCCTCCCCAGCCTCGAGCTTCTTGGGACACAATTGGGCTTGGCTGAGCGCGAACAAGTTTGCCGGTGGCACTCTCTCGCGCAGCACATACCCAAGGAGATCACCAACAGTCCGAATATTCAGTTCTGCTAACTTTGTCGTATTGTCAGACCCGACACCAACGATATCTCCAACAAAGTTGGTGTCCGTGATGTTCGCGGTTGACGAAATGCGCTGAGCCTGGAGGTGAAACTTGTTCCAGTGCGGTACAACAAACACCAGTGCTGCAGTCGTGCGAGGGTACGCCTTGAACTCGTCCCAACATCTCAGAGCCTTCAGAGCCTTGACGCACCCACGAGCTTTGACCGGATGCGTCAGCGTAGCTGTCACTTGGAACAACAAGACATGGTATGAGTGGCTAGGGTTGCCGGCAATCCCGTAGAACTCCTCGATGGATTCAAGGTTCTTGCTGCTAGGAACTCCGATGAGTTCCTTGGTACGATCGAAGGGTGTGATCTCGAACTTGTTCGTGACCAATATCGCACTACAATTTGCTGGCACAACTATGTTGATCAGCATCTAATACACGATCCTTGGTAGCTCACGGCCACATTCTCCCACCAAAAAAACTCATAAAATCACTTGTTGGTCGACACGGGTCGTATATTGAGGAAACACATCCAAGCGTCAAATTGATGCATCAAATGCACAAATAAGTGTACTCAACAAAGCATACGATCCTGAAACACGTGCTTGGAACATCGAGAGCGACAACCATTTGTCTTGGAGAGCGACGGCAAATGGCTCGAACACCCCACACGTACTGTGGGATCCGCCGGAGCACCTGCTCCTCTTCACAGCCTTCCGATAACGCAGTCACGCCAGATGCGACCACATCAATCCTCCAGTTGCGACTCACAGGCTGGGCGACGTGGCACATATTGCATGGGAGTGGATTTCTGAGCACTAAACCACGCGTTACCACCGGCTTCTCAGTACATTGTTGGTCGTCGAAGTGTACAGATGCGTTCTGAATATTCTACGACCCCTAGAGTCCCATGTCTTCGGCTTGTTTGAGCGCGCGCTGTGTCTCGAGAGCCTCCCGCTCCATGAGCGCACAGAACGCGTCGAAATCCAGTGCCGAGAGTACGACTCGCAAGTTGAGCAGAGCGTTTTCATTCTCATCGTCTTTGTCGTCGGTGCCTTTCTTCGACTCGCGCTCCACGGCGCGGTGGAGACGTCGACAGTGCGCATAAAAATCCTCGGGTGTCATCTACAGTTTGCGATGGGTTGGGCATTGGATGAGCGTAAGTGAAAGAGTGAGACAGATGCGACGACGGCTCTCATGTGTACCTACCTACCTGTTCAACGTCAAGGAAGCGCGCGATGGTGCGTTCGAAGAGCAGTTCGTATTGCTGTTACCGACACAACGGCTCGTCAAGCTGGTATGACTCGCGATGGCGCTCACAAGGAGGGGCAAACGCACACAAAAGAGATCGTGGACTACATGGCTCTTCTCGTCGTCTTGGCTTGCACGGAAGCCATGGAACGCATCGACGTGTGTGCGGCAGAACTGGGCGTGCGTGTGCTGGACGTCCTCTACGCACGGAAGATGGAAAGTCACGTTGGCATTCGATACAGGCCTTGTCCAGCCAGTGACCCAACCACGTACGGCGGTCACAGAACGCGACGAGTCGAGCGACCACCGGGTCTGAGCACGCGACCCCAACTGCGCTCGGGCCGTCACCGTCGTCGTCAGCGTCCATGAGCGATGACACTGCTGGGCTGCTCGCCAGTGGTCTGTGTGTTAAGTAGGCGTGCGGGCGTGGGGCTCACCTCCGAAAACAGTGTTGGGTGCGTCAGAGAGCGAGCGAGTCAATCTATCTTTGATCGAACACCCTCCGGCGCTCTCTCCACTGTGGTTCAGAGCTGAAGATGAGGTACGTTCTTGCCGTCTATATTTGGGTAGAGGCCTCCTCATCCCGGAATTGTCGCAATCTCCTTGTGTCTCGCCCAGAGCTTTTTTGTTTCTCCTTGGTGAGGAACATTTGCGAGTCCCACGGCAGACTTTTGTTGTGTGGTACCTTGAGCGAAATCGCAGCCTCCCGTGGGAATTCGTTGGCCCCAACCGACCAGGGCTTGGCCGCATTTAGAATGGCTAAACGAGGTGCGGATCGGTCAAGAGCTCGCTCGATCTCTTTGTCCGAGTCAGCCCACCGTCCCATGGTCCATCAAGCCCTCATTTCGTTTCACATCGACCCATTCCGAGTCCGAGCGCACCACCACCAGGAAGACAGCTCGCTAAAACGCACACCGACGCAGCGATGACGAAGTGCTCGCAATGGAGATGGCTTGCGGCGTTCGTGGGCATCGGCTTTGTGGGCACCACAGTTCGCTCGGCCGTCGCGCCAAACCAATTACTGGGCTCGTGCCTGACCGACGCATGGGCCGACGACATGGCCGCCAAGCTCGGCGTCAACCGCCACGACCGCGACACGCAAGGCCGGCTCGTGCAGCCGTTCCTGCGCGCGGCGCTACGCCACTCGCTCCAGACCGTCCAAGACGACCGCATGGCTAGCGCCACCGTCTACGGACCGTGTATGGACGCCAGCACGACGCTGTACGCCGCCGGCACGAAACTCGATGCAACCACAGGTGACGTCCTCGTCGCCGGACACGTGAACGGCTCGCTCGTGCTCGAGCTCAGCGGCTGGACCTCGCACTCTCTCTCGACGCTCGTGTTTTCGATCCTCGCGAACGAAGCGCTCGGGTATCCGATCTCGCTCTACGCCGTCACCGACACGCTCACGCTGACTCAACGCATGTCGTCTGTGCGCTCGGGCGTGTGTACACCCACGCACGCCAACATTGAAGTGTGGCCACCAGGCATCGAGGCCGCGCTCCAAGTGTACGCGAACGAGTCGTATCCGGCCGGCGCCACGGGCTACTTTGGGCGCTCGGGGCTGTACACGACGACCGACTTTGTCGAGGACTCGATGCAGCCGGCCGCGCCGTTGTTTGCCGATTTTTGGAAGGGCTACCGGTACTACGAGGACCTCATCACGGCCGTGCCGGTGTCGTACTTGCGCAACTACACGGACTACTTCCCGCCGGCCGAGATTGGCTGCGCCGACGACAGCTTTGGCTGCCTCCACAACTGCTCGCGCACGCTGGCGTGTACCGAGCGCGAGCAAAACGGCGGCGAGTGCATGGTCGTCGCGATGATGTACGACTACTTTGACCCCGGGTACTTGCAGGCCGTGATGGCCAACAACGGGCTCGCGACCTATTTCTGCTTTTTGGGGTACACCGCCGTCCAGGATTTTGCTCTCCACGCGCAGCGCGAACACAAGCCCGTGTTGTTTTACCACTACGAGCCCGATCTCTTCCACATCACGAACGCGGGGCTGTTCCAGCGCGTGTTTTTGCCGCGGTCCGTGCCCGAGCGCGTCGTGCTCGCGACCGGGCTCTTTGGCGAACACGGCTACGGCAACAAGACCGACAACCCCGTGGACGTCGACTTCCCCACGACCAAGCTCACCAAGTACGCCGCGACGCGGCTGCTGGGCTCGCCCGCGGAGCACCTGTTCGCGAAATTTACGATCCAGGAGCTCGACATGAACAATCTCCTCCGCAAGTACCTCAACGCGTCCAATGACGCCGACGAAATCGACCCAAACTTTCGCGCGGCCTGCGCGTGGGTGCGAGAGAACTACCAGGTCTGGTCGCTTTGGCTAGACCGCCTGCCAGTGTGTACATTTGACTCGCACATTCGGTATAGCGTGTCGGGCTGTACCGGCTCGTACCGCGTGGTCACTTTTGCCTGGACGCTGCCCAACCCGGACGACCCCAGCCAACCCTACAACTGCGACGGCGGGCTCACGCAGCTACCCGAGCCGCTTCACACGAGTCGTTCGTGCCAGTGGCTCACGGCCGACTCGGCCAAGTGGCGCGACTGGGTCCACGCCAAGCCCGAGTGCGACGAGAGCTTTTACAAGTACAACATCACCGAGTGTGACGCCCACGCCAAGCGCACGGTCCGGTACTGGTGGCTGCTGGCGGATCCGGCCAACCCACAAAAGTCGCGAGAGTGCGAGGGGGGCGTCGCGCTGCCCGCCGACGTTTTGGTCGAGTGCGAGTACATGCCGACGACGACGCCGGCGTTTTTTGTCATGTTTGCGATCGCCGGGACGCTGATCGCCGTGCTGTGCGGCGCGATCGTGTTTGTGTTTGTCGAGCGCGACAAGCCCATCGTGAAGCGGTCTCAGTACGAGATGCTCATCCTCATGATCGTGGGTGGCATCCTCGTGTGTGTCGCGGCCATCTTGTACGCCGGCAAGCCCACGGTCGCGCTGTGTGCTGGACGTCCGCTGACCTCGTCTCTGGGCTTTACGACCATTTTCGGCTCGCTCTTCGTCAAGTCGCTGCGCGTGTACCGCGTGTTCTTTCGCTCGGCTATGAAGCGTGTGGCCATCACGATGCGCATGATGCTCAAAGTATTTGCAGTCTTTTTCGTCGTCGACGCGCTGATCCTGGGCGGCTGGTTCATCGTCGATTTCCCAGAGCCGACCGTGACCACCGTCGCGGCGCGCGAGTTCCGCGGCAACGTCGACCGCGTGACGTGCAAGTCTAGCAGTTTCCTCTTCACGGCTGTGCTCATGTTCTGGAAGGCGATCGTGCTGTTCCTCGGGCTGTACCTGTCGTTCCTCATCCGCAACGTCTCGAGCGACTTTCAAGAGTCGATCTGGATCTTTGCATCCAGTTTGATCGTGCTCATTGCATGCCTCGTCGTGCTACCGCTCGCGTACGTCGTGGAGATGGCCGCGTCCGTGTTTTACGTGTTTCTCGCGTGTGCGCTGCTGCTCTCGACGGCGATCGTCATGGCCATGATGCTCCTGCCCAAGGTGCTGCGCCTCAACGAAGTCTCCAAGAGCGCGGCGACCACAAACGAGACGACGTCGAACGGCACACCGGGGGCCATCGCATCGCGGGGCAGCAGCACGATGCTGATGCGCAACGGCAGTGGCGCGCGGGTCTCGAGCATGCAGCGCCCCCGGCTCGGGAGCAACGGCGGCTCCACGTACGTGCGGCCCGTGGGCACGACTGTCGGCGAGGAGTCGGACACGACCCACATGTAATGACACGCTATTCCTGTACCTGGACAAAACGACCCAGATCCACAAGAACACGTTAGAGGATGTCCCATCATGATGCCCGCGAAATGACCTCATTGTGGCTGGAAAGATGGGTTCACGAAAGTCTCAGTGACCATCACTCATCCAAAGCAAGTGTACCACGTCATGACCGACGTGATCCCTTCGGATCGCATACGTTCTACAAGTTATCGCACGTCACAGACAAAGCAATGGTGTGGCATATGATGCACTAGAGTGATGGTCTGTCTCTCGTGTCCCCCCAATCGCGTGTTTGTGTACGTGCAGGCCTCGTCTCGTCATTCCAAAACTTGCACGCAACACGGCACTGCTCCTCCGACCGCGTCCTCTTCTCCTCCTCCTCTCCTCTCCTCCTCCGCCCGCCCCGCCCTCCACGCCCACCCAACCGAGTATGGATTCCACGAGCCACCCCCACACGTCCCTCGCGCCGACCGCCTCGCAGCCCAAGCGCCGCTGGACCGAGCGCGACTGGGACGTCGCCATGGAGGCGCAGAGCTTCGTCGCGGTGTACGCTGACGCGTCGGCTGATGAGCCATCGCATGCCATCACTCCAGCAAATACTGTGGCGTCCTCGACGACCAAGAAAACGACCAAGAAGCGCAAGGCCGGCGACAAGAAGAAGACGCGGGCGACATCCGCTGTCGTAGATGAACCGGTGAGCGATCCGCAGCCGGGACGAGTGGCTGTGCCACTCCACGACGCCTTCTGGCTCGCGCAGCTCCAGGACGACGTGACTGAAAACATGTTTGACACGGACGCGACAGTGCGCGTCACGTGGCTCAATCGTGTGGATGATGCCAGAGCCGGTGATAACATCGCCGAGCACCGCTACACGATCGCCTACGACGACCGCATCGACGTCCAGTCCATCCTGTGTGGTGTATACGTGGTCGAGAGCACGACGGGAGAAATGACACTGACGGCCAACTCCGCCGCCCGCGTGGCCATGAGTGTGCGCCGCACACGCGGCGAGACGACACCCGAGGAAGACGCCCAAGAGTCTGAGGGCGAAGCACCACCCGTGGTCTCGAGATCGGCTCGATCCAAGCGCGTGACAGATGAAGAAGCTGACGACAACGATGACAACACCGGAAGCGGCCGTGCACGGCGACGCAGTAGCGCGGGCCGCCGTAGCAGTGGCACGGGCGGTGGTCGACGCGTGCTGCGCGCCAAGACGCCCCCCAAAGCCAGCAAGCGGATCGCCGAGATGCACATCCCACCCCACTATGCGCGCGTCGATGAGACCAAGTACGAGGACCGCGAGCTGCTGGGTCAACACGTCAACTTTGACGACTGCAGCGGCGACTTGCTGAGCTCGAATCGCGAGATCATGCGCGCCGTACGGACGCAAAACTATCCACTGCTCAAGACGCTGGTCGAGGACGCGGAGACTCGCCAAAAGCTCTACTCGTTCCGCGCCAACCAAAGCGCTGACGTCAAGCGCACGGCGATGCAATATGCGATCCAGCACGACGACGTGCAGGCCGTGGCGCTGCTCCAGCGATCGACGTCGACGCTGAGCAAGCGCCCGAGCGTGTCGCTGCCGTCGCACTCGACGGGTGCGCACACGAGTGCCTACAGCGACTACAACCGCCGAGCGATCAACGCGAGCCGTGGCGGGCGCGAAGGCAACAACGCGCTGCTCGAGGACGTCAGCGCTGAATACTCTTGGGACGAGACCACGGTGCTGTGGACCCACCCGCAGGCCTCGATCAAGATGCTCACGGCGCTGCATCCACAAGGTGACTGGGTCAACGACTATGCCATCCCCCAACGTGTCGCAACCGTCCTACGAGCGGGCAACCTCACGCTCGCCTCCAAATTGGTCGGAGTTTTGGGCAAGAACGGTGGTTGGGGCTTCAATGACCTCCACGTCGCCTCGCTCTCGACGACCGACCAGCCCGTTCCAACGTTTCGAAGCAGTTCGGTGGTCAAAAAGGCCCAGCAGTCCAAGATCACGCCGCTCCACGTTGCCGCGATCAACCCTAACATCAAGTACCTCGAGGCGCTGTGGGAAAACGGCGGCAGCGAACAGAGCAGCATCCGCGATGACGCCCAGTTCGAGCCGATCCACTACGCTGCCGCCAGCCCCTCGCCCAACGCCGCGCGCTTTTTGTTGGAACGCCGAGCCAGTTTGATGTCGAGAACAAAGGAAAAGCACACCCCGCTGATGCGCGCGCTCATCACGGGCCGCGAGGAGACTGCGATTGCCATGCTCGAACACGTCGCGGCCGAGCCCGAGGACGTCGCCAAGCAGGTCCTGACGAGCCGCGGCCCCGAGTCGTACCAGTTGATCCACTTTGCGGCTGAAAATGACTGTCGCGCGGTGTTGTCGCATCTGCTGGGCATGGGCGTCGATGTCAACGCGCTCGCGGCGGGTCAGACCACGGCGCTGTCGCTCGCCGCGCGGCGTGGCCATGCCGAGTGCGTCGCTATCTTGCTCGCGCACGGCGCTAAAGTGGACCGTGTGGACAAGCTCAAGCGCACGCCGTTGATGCTAGCTGTGAAGAACGGCCACACGCGAATCGCAGCGTGCCTCATCAACCACGACGCCAACGTTAACGCCTACGACTCGTCCGAGAACAGCATCGTCCACTACGCTGCGAGCTACGGTTGGATGTCGTGTCTCGCGTTGCTGCGCGACGCCGGTGCCGATGTCTGGAGCCGAAACTCGTGGGGGTTCGTGCCGCTCATTTGCGCCATGTTCAAGCAGCGCGCCGAATGCGCCGAGTTCATCCTCAAGAGCGACAATGCGCAGCGCTTCCTCGACTTTCGCGACCGCTCCGGGCGTACGATGCTGTACCTGCAGTGTGAACACTCGACCAACCTCAAGCAGATCCAGTACTTGCTGGGCAAAGGGCTCGACCCGACTATCGGCGACTGCGACGGCAAGAAGCCGCTTGATGTTTTGATCGACCGCGTGCGATTTGCGGGCGCCGACAGCAACTCATCTTCGTTCTTCGCGGACGCAGTGCGGGCGTTGGTCGCTCACGGCGCTGAGGTTAATTACAAGAGCGTCTACGATGATGGCACGGTGACGTATCCGACTCAACCATTGCAGCTCGCGATCCGTAACAATGCGCGCGCCATCTTTGACTTTCTGCTGCTTGAGGCTGGTGCCGATCCAGCGATCGACCAAACCAACGGAAGTGCCGACGCATGGTTGACGAGCGCTGGGCTCGGTGCGCCGGGGGCGTACTACCTGGAAAAACTACTCGATAAGTACCCGACGCCGCGCGCATTTCCGTTGCAGACCGCCGGCGGCAATATCTTCCATCTCATCGCCGGGCATGCGTCTTCGTCCAACCTAATTCCCGCGGAGCTGGTCGAGCGTCTACTCAAGTACTGTCTCAACGCTGTTGAGCTTCTGCACGCCCGGAATGCTTCTAGTATGACGCCCTTGATGGTTCTATACGAATCACGATTGGCACTCACGGGGACAACGACGAACGAGAAAGAAAATGCCGTGCGAAAGCAGCAAGACGACGTGTTTGTCAAGATCGCGCGGTTGTTTGCGACACGCATCACCGACGTCGAGGCGCTGAAGAAGTACATCACGGTTTGGGAACCTATCGACGCCTCGAATCCGTCGAAAGAGTCCGAGAACATGCACACGGTGTCTGTCTTGGACTCGACAATTCTTCACACTGCGAGTCGCTTCTCCAGTGATAAGCCAGCCCGTGCAGCATCCGAGGTCACGACCTCGACGGCACCAACTACTGGAGGGTTCAGCTTTGGATCGTCGCTGACCACGCCTCCATCGACAGGATTCGGATTTGGTGGGTTTGGAGCTGCTTCATCGGCTTTCAGTGCCTCTCCATCGGGTTTCGGGGCCTCTCCATCGGGTTTTGGGACCACCTCATCGGGTTTTGGGGCGCCTTCATCAGGCTTTGGGGCACCTTCATCAGGCTTTGGGTTCGGATCAGGAAGAGGCAAATCCCGTTCTTCTCGATCGGCTTTTGGCTCCGGGTTCAGCTTCGGATCAGTGACGAGTACATCGACGACACAATCGTCCTCGTTGGCGACATGGCGCGGCGAAAATGTCGTCGAGCTTCTCCTCGATGCGTGCGCACCGTGCAAGATGCTTCTTGATACTCCGACACTTACTGAGCGACAGACGCCGTTGCTGATCTCAATGGCCAAGAACGATCTTGCTACAGCACGAGTACTGCTAGCGGCTGGAGCAAACCCAAATTATTCTACCTTCCGCTGCACCGAATGCGAAACCACCGAGGAGACGCAGTGCGTCGCCTGTTCGACCCGCGGCTTGACAGACACTGTCCTTCTCCAAGCGATTCGCCATGTCGACATGCTGAAGCTCCTGTTGGAGTACGGCGCATCGACCGACTGTGTTGTCTCGGGCACGTTGGATACGCCGTTGCACCTGGCGATGGGGGAAGGGAATGCCGAGAAGACGCGTCTTCTGCTCACCCATGGCGCCTCCATGGCCAAGCTTAACGCAGCACGAAGCACTCCATTTGCCACCGCTATTTCCGCGGGCTTCTCTGTTGACAAAAAGATACCCCACGAGGGCGAAATCAACTTCTCCACCGCTGCTCTTGGTTCAAGCTTCAAGCCACCGTCATTAGGTGCATTGTCTGTCGCCACAATCTCGCCCAAGAGGAAAACCCCGTTGCAGGCTCCGCAAAAGTCGGGTACGGTCATCGACGTCGCACTGTCGTGTAAAGAGGCGATCGCTGCGATTTTCATCGCCGATGAGGACGAACGAACGCCGCTGCACCACGCCGCTGCGAAACGCGATCTGCCGCTTCTGACTGCGCTATTGCAGCGGTTGGGCACGAGCAAGAAGGTTGAATATGTCAACAAGGCTGATGCCTTCGGCCGCACAGCGCTCCACTTTGCTCTCAACAGCGTGTCGATGATGCCCAACGCATCGTTCGATGTCGAGCGGTTCCTCTTCCTTTCGGGTGCGAGCGCCGCCTCAGTCGACAACTTTGGTCTGTCGCCGCTTCACTTTGCACTACGCAAGGTCAACATGGACTGGCATTTGGGCTACGACGAGAGATTGGGACAAGATGTCGTCAAAGAACAAAAACTCACTGGCGAGTATGAAGCGAAGAAAGCTGAGGCATTCGTGTCTCATCTGAACGACACACCGCGCGAGTCATCGGACCCGGTCGAAACACTGTCCAATTTGATTGCCGCTGGTTGTGATCCGCTTGTGCTTGACAGCCTCGGGCGATCAGCGCTGCATCTGGCCTCCAGCATCGGCGCCTTCGTGTGTGTCTCCACGTTGCTTTCGGCGTGCTCGCCGTCGCGCCGCCAGCAACTACTCGAACAACACGATCTGGAAGGTTTCTCGCCACTAGGCCGGGCCTTTGAGCACGGCCGCGAGACGACCATCACGACTTTAATCCAGAGCGGGGCCCAAGTTTCTGGCACTGTGACCATCCGCGGACAAGAACGGAGCTACTTCAGTGTCGCCGTCGAGAAGATGATGTCTGGAATTTGCCACATGCTACTGAATGCCGGATTCTCGCGGCGGCAAGCCGTTGAAGATGCCGTGTGTGGCAACCAGCTGCAGCTGGCCAAGAACCTCATGGTTGGACTCGAGGTGTCCAACGATCGCGAGCTTTTGGTCACTGGCAATGCACGCGGTGAGACACTATTGCACTGTCTCGCACGAAGCAGTACAGGATTTGATGACCTTTCCGCCGAAATGGCGTGGACGCTGGTCGAAGACAGTCTCGACGTGGTGGCTGAGGACCACGATGGCAACACAGCGCTCCATTTTGCAGCCGCAATGGGTAACACGCGCCTCATGGACTTTCTTCTCCACCACAACAGCGACGTGAACGCGCAGAACCATGTCGGGTGGACCCCACTCATGTATGCTCTAAAGCAACAGACCGAGGCCCACCGCCGCATCACGACATTCCAATATCTGCTCTTGCAAGACAACCTCGACCTCCGAGTGTGCGACGCTGACAACTTTGACACACTGGCTTTGTTCTTCAAGCACTTCCTCACCGCGATGGAAAATGAGTCTGCGATGTTGCTCTGGTTTGAACTGGCACTTCGACGCCACGGGGATCTGAACAGAGCGTATGCAGCCATGCCGTCTGCCGAGGATGATCTCTTTGGCAACGATAAGCTGGGCGACAGCCGCATCACAAACGCACCGCTATTGGTTTGGGCGTCGTATCCTCCATCGATGACGACGCGTTGTCTGCTCTTGCGTGTGCTCCTGCAACACGGCGCGTCTCCTTCGTCCACAGACTCGAACGGCAACTCAGTTCTCATGCATCTGGTCGCGCGCAATCTGTTCACAGAGGCCTCGCTTGTGCTGCAAGAATGCAATGTGACTCGTGGCCAAGTACGCGCTCTTATCGACACGACAAACGGCCAAGGACTGACCGCGCTTCATCTAGCCATCACGCCGCTGGCATATGGATCGTTTGAAAACCTCGAGATGATCCAACTGCTTGTCACCAACGGTGCATCGCTGGTCGCACAGGATAAGCACGGGGCAACGCCGCTGGACTACGCCACGCGACAGTCGTCGCGCCGTGTCTTCCGGTTCTTGAAGTCTCGCTGCCCGAAGCTTGTCAACGTCAGCGAGGACGTTGCATTCGATGACGCGATGGACGTGGACCAATGGAGAGACCCGCCAACCTTCCACGAAGACGCCGAAACATACTTGAAATCGTGCGAAGATGCTGGCAAGATCACCAAGGCGCGCATCGCTCCCAGCGTTAACCGAAACTGCGATGTCGGTGCCGTAAAGTCTGTCTTTGGCTTGCTAAACGCAGATGACAAGGTCATCGAAGGTGAAGAGTACAATGCGCTGCTCACCAAGGTCGACGTCAAGCACGGCAAACACGGCGTCAACGTTTTCTACCGCACGCAAATCGTCCACGATCAGCTCCAAAGCCTGTACGTCGTGTTCACGAACTGGGGCCGCATCGGAGAGCAGGGCAAGTTCCAGAACACGCCCTTCCACTCGGCCGACGAGGCCGTCACTGAGTTCAAGAAGATCTTCAAATCCAAGACTAGCAACGCCTGGGAAGATCGCCACAACTTCGAAAAGCGCGTCGGCAAGTACAACCTCGTGCAGCGCGTCAACTTTTCGACTCGAATCGACAATGACGTGACTCGATCCTTCACCGAGCACTTGCAGTACCTGAAGACCAAGAAGATTGACGTCCTGACTGACTTCGCACCGATCGTTCGCAGCGAATTAAACGACCAACAGCTACTCAACGCGCTCTTTGCGATCACCGACGTTCGAAACCTCGGACTGGCCGCGAGGGACTACCAATACCAAGAGGATTTGCCCCTCGCACGTGAGGATATGCTGCGCAGTGCGATGGATATGCTGAAAGAGATTCGCGCTATCGTGGTCGAGCACGCTGACGTGAAAAACGAGATCAGCGCCGTCAGCGGTAACTTGGCATCGGAAGACGCGAGCGAGCAGCTCTCGGAGCTCTCCGACCGACTTGCAGCATTCACGGAGGACTTGAGTGAGCGTAGCAGTCGGTACTACGAGATTGTCCCGCGGAACGAAGACCACTTCGGTTCAGCCATCGCCGCCTTTGACACGCTCGCGGCCGTCGATACGGAGCTATACCGACTCAAGCGGTTGCTCGAGATCACACACACCTATAAGATGCTGCTTGGTGCCAAGTTGCGTCAGAAGCAGGTCCATCCGATTGAATACGTCGTCGACTCGCTGCAGATCCACATGACCCGGTTGCCCACAGACAACGATGAGTGCGTCATGCTGACCAAGTACTTCTCGAACGGCATCCGACCGAGCGAACGATCCCGGTACCGTGTCTCGAACGTGTTTGAAGTCTCTCGTAGGGGCGAAGCGCAGCGTTTGAAGTCTTGCTTGGAGTCGGATCCCGCGTTCAGTGCGAACCACACGTCGTTGCTGTGGCACGGCACGAGCCGCACCAACTTGATGGGCATCCTCTCCGAAGGTCTTCGCATCGCTCCCCCGGAGGCGCCGCACAGCGGCTACGCGTACGGTAAGGGAATTTACTTCTCGGACGTCGCGGCCAAGAGCTTGAACTACTGCCGGTACCCGTACAGTATCGAGGAAGAGGTTGAAGAGCAAGACGGCGATATCACCAAGACCACGACCAAGCGTCGCCAAGTCCAGTACATGTTGCTATGTGAGGTTGCTCTTGGGAACCAGCGGGATGTGCGCTCCTCGTGGATGCACAGCCGCGACACACTCCAGAGCGCCGGCTTCCACAGCGTCCGCGCGGTCGGCCAGCACATGCCCAACGGCAACGAGTCGATTGTGTCCCCAGCATGTGGCGCCAAGGTGCCGCTTGGTCGTGTCGGTCGCCCTGGCCATGACTTCGAGTGTCCGTCGGCGTGGGCCGTGTTCACAGTTGCTTTCACCAATACCGCATACACGTTCCAGTCGTGGCAGATCGACGCGGAGGCGTGGCTGAATCGCGCACTGGCGGACAAAACTTCCTGGAAAGTCGGCGACAGTGTGTCGATCGACAAGTCGAGTGACAAGGCGCTGTTTTTCCGCAAAGGATTTTATTGCCTTCTCATGGAAGACGACAAGGTCGACATTCGAGTCGCAGAGATCGGCAATGCCGCAGGAGCGTGGGATATCGGTGTGGAGTTTGTGGTGACGCCGCCGCCGAACAAGAGCGCAGATGGAACTGAGCTCATTTCCACGGCTGCTGTGGGGCCCGTCGTCGTTGCCAAAGCGCGACGCTACCTCAACGTCCACTTCAACAAGCCCCCGAAACTGGCCGAGGGCTTCTCGATCCCGCAGCTGTCCGCTGCTGGCCCGTACAACGAGCACATCGTCTACACACCTGAGCAGGCGCGGATTCGGTACCTCGTCGAAGTCGAGATCCAGTAGCGTGGCTGCCATGCAAACAAGTAGATGGGCTACTTAGTTCCCTCCAGAAGATAATGGTTAGATACCCACACAACTAATGGCACCACAAAACCTACACATCCTCGCGTGATACTCGAATGACCGCACGAACACGTTGTGCGCTGCGTCGCTGATCTTTGCTAAGTGCTTGGTCGCTCGGCCAGGGACAGGAGACTGCCTATCGCGGCCTCCAGCAATCCCCGTTGAGCGTCCTCCCTGCGTGTCTTGACAGACGGCGCTTGCAATGAAGTGGTGGGAGACTGCGCGCAGAACGCTGTGCTTTGACGCTCTCAACGAGACGACTAACGTGTAGTGAAAAGTGCATTGAGTGGTAACGGTATGAGTCGAAGTCGCTTGAGTGCCAAGGGCTCTTCTCCCGCTCGAGCGAGGGCGACCACCGTTTCCGTGATCCAATCGGGGGGCGGGGGGGGGGGGGGGGGGGG